>JAODUH010022676.1:0-24892 GCA_027564835.1 Typhlichthys subterraneus
CGGCTTCTAAGGGACTGCCTCTTGAAGAACACTAAAAATGGGGGGATGAAAGAAGAATTACTAATATATATATATATAAGAGAGAGAGAGAGAGAGAGAGAGAGAGAGAGAGAGAGCGAGCAAGAGAGAGAACTGATCAAAAATACACACAGGATTAATGACGACTGGGAAGCAGTTAGGAATTGCAGTCTAAATATTTAATGTATCCTCGCTGACCATGAAGTAGTCCGACCAAGCGTTTGCTGTCTCAAGGCATGTCTGACCTGCTTCATGCCAGGCTAACCTTTGCTACTGCTCACGAGTCGGAGAAAAAGAGAGGCAGGCCTCAGCTAACATGTCAGGTACCAGCCTGGCTCATGCCTGATGGGATATGTCAAAGTACTAACCGTGTTAAGATCATGAAATAATAATAAATATCCTTGATTTCTTTGTGTGAGCTATGTTAATAAAGTATAAAAGTCACATTTCTCAAGTAAATATAGAAATGACATGCACCAAGCAAAAGCCTTCTAACTAAACTGGCTGCATGCTGCAGTGCAGTGTGTCTTGGAGGTTGACTCACCTCTGCAGGCCAGGTAGGATATTGATCATGTACGAGTCGTGATTACATCTAGCCAGCGTTTAATCTATCGTAACTGCATGAATCAGAGATCATCATTAGTGAGTGGCTGGGGTGCTCGTTTACTTGCCAGAAACCAGCTGGAACTTTAATTGATCAGGGCAAGGTACAGCCCCCGCACGCTTAAATGCACAAAGACTCTCATGACATGCACATGTACATTAAATCAACAACAATCACACACTCACCCACAGGCAGGTGGTCAGCCTATCTAAGTGATTAGAACCCAGCGGTAGAAAGCCAGATTTGGCTCCGTTATCGATCCCAGGTCAGAACAGTTTACATCCCAGAACCCTACTACTGAACAGGCTAGCAGTACACATACACAGACACACAAACACACGCACGCACATGCACACGCACAGAGGGCTTTCCGGCTAGCAGGCTGTGGCTCCACTAATCATGTTCCAATGACACTCACTGGCGCCTTTCAATACGTAGTGATTGACTGCTGCAGAGAGAAAGTATTCTGTCACTTCATCAATTTAGTCTTCAGCAAGGAAGCGGACAATGCCAAATAATGCAACTGTTTCACTTACATTTGAGCAGAACAGAAAGAGACAAAATAAAGGCATAAACACCGGAAACCCCATTATGAATTTGCATTACTTGCGCTGTTATTTATTTTAAAGTGATTATCAAATGTTTCACTGCACATAAGAAGGAAGGAAAGTTCAATAGCAGCCGAAGGTAAAACACTATCCTAATTCTGCTCAGGTGTCAGACTAGATGGAATGAATGCCTTCAACTCATTTAATTTTCAATATACAGTACATGAATATCCCACACCACACAAGCATCACAAAATTCCTTTGACAGACATATCAATATTAGGTAAATTATGCCATGTACAGGTTTTAAGGGCTCTAAGAGTGCTGATAATAAGGGTATATCAGATTTCTGAGTGTTAGCAGAGGCTGTTAGCTTTCCTTGAGTGAGAGTGAAACATTAGTGCCTGCATATGTGAGCTTTCACCTTACTTCACTATGCGTTGAAATACCCGACGCAAAACAAGAGGTTTGAAAATATATTTGGCAAACGATGTGATGACTTTTACTATATCTAAAAAATAATGAAATTTTAAATTAAATTCAAGGAGTGCAGAATATCCAGGGGATAATCTTAAAGTTGTGTCTGGTAATGATATTAACTTTGAGGATGATGTCGTCATTACAAAAGACATGGTTTTGTGGTAGTATGACTCTCTCTACCACACACACACACACAGCATTTACATGTTTCTATATATCACTCAACTCATTCAAATCCTACAGTAGGCTCAAAGTGTAAAACCAAACTGGCATAAAACCAGTCAAGAGAAAATGTATGTTCTAATAAACAAACATGCACCCTTATGCAGTAAAACACACATAGACACCGCTATCCCATAGTACCAGTTAGTCTTGCAGGTGGACCATGGCGGCCCAGCCTGTGAGCACAGGCAGCCTACTGACGTCACCCGTGGTTTCCTGTCTGTCAGAGAGGGTCTGCTTCAGTGACACACGGGGCCCTAATGGACCTAACACATAGCCCTGTGGTCCACCCAGCAATTAGTCTGGGTCTACTGCATTGTTCCCTCAAATAACAGCTCTTCCATTTCCCCGGGCTAATTAGAGTCCATTGGAAA
Source organism: Typhlichthys subterraneus (assembly GCA_027564835.1). Lineage (NCBI taxonomy): Eukaryota > Metazoa > Chordata > Actinopteri > Percopsiformes > Amblyopsidae > Typhlichthys > Typhlichthys subterraneus. The sequence goes on from JAODUH010022676.1 coordinate 2,247, forward strand.
ATGTATGCACATTTTGATGTGGTGATAACAATAGACCCACACTGACAACCGTTGGATTAGAACAAAACAATGGGGGAAAACACACTCAAGTTGAAGTCTTGAGCCTGCCAGGGGGTATTTTATGATGATTGTGCTGAGGTGTGAGGAAAGTATGCACAATAGTGCAGTTCCGCAAGAACATTTCTCCTTCATTTTATCCACTGACTTTTCAGTGAGTTTTAAACTGTGAGCCAAGCAAACCAGCTACAGTATCTAGATTGTTAAGCGATAAGGCTCCTGTAGAAGCCACAAATCTGTATAATATCAAACTTGTTTTAAGATAAAGATTATTTATTTGCAATGTCAAAGTACTACACTACCCACAATCTAAGTGTAGCAGCAATGTCTCACGTGCTGACAGACCGTGTGGACAACTGGATCTGTGCCAGAATACGTCAGGAAAGACCAGGTAAATTCATAAATTAACTTGGCAGCCCCAAACAGTGGCTAAAATTATATAAAATAGAGATGATATGTAAAATATTGCCATAATCATTGGTAACGTGACAAAGTTGGTTTAATGAAAAGTCATTAATAGACACCAAACTCATACCTACTGTATCTATCTCTTACAGAGCAGTTTGTACGTGTTTCTGTATGCATTTTCTTCTCTGTCAAAATGACTAGTCTTTTGGTTCACTGATAAAACACGGATGTTGAAAGCAATGAATTACAGCAGTAACTAAAAGGACATCAATCAGGTCACAGGGTGAATGGGGTTTAGACAATTTAAGGGCACTGTGTATAAATGTTTCCCCTGCATTTTTACCATGCTATTACGCAGTACACATGTGGTCAATCCATCAGGCTGTGCTGAGCACCTTCGAATGTGGCTGATTCAGCACTCATTAGCTGTCCCCCCACTTTGAAGGCTTTTATTAGTGGGATGACATTATAAACACACTTTGATCTTGGCTTGCTGTCGTCATGGCGTTCTGAAAGGCCGGCTATAAAGTTAGTCAGATTTCCCAGTCTGCCATGGAACTGTGTAATTTAATGGTTCACTTTTAAGTATAGGCTATATGGTAAATTGAGGAAAGGCGAGGGAAAGAGCACAAGAAAATGTATACATGAATTAAGTCTGTTTTCTTGTGTCTGTATTGTTGCTCTAATTATATGCAGCAGCTGTGAAATTGATTGACAACATACAGCAGTTGAATAGTCCCATTACACACGCACACACATGCACACACACACATTTGTCAATATGTCAATCTCTCAGCTCACACAAGCGACCGTAATAGCCAATGTCATTACGTTAATTATAACTGACTTACAGTGACACGTACAACTATGCGGCTATATTAAATATATTGTCAAGGCACAAATTATCCCTGCAATATTATTATATTGTTATACCTCTGTTTTCTATTAAATGTATTGTTTTTATTTAAAATATACATACACATAAATTATGGTATTCTGTTATTTCCAAATTAATTATTCCCGTTTCTGTCTCCTTAGACCAAACTTGAATGACAAACTCGAAACAGCCATTCAGGAAAAAGTCTTTGGCGCAATATCACATGCACTGTGTAAAGTTGTGAAGCCTAACTATATGGAATGAGATGCTGCATTACCGCTTTTGTTTCTGCACAATGTCAATGGGCCGGTTGACGGCGCACGGAGATCCGCTGCCACTCCCATTGCGAACTTTGAAGTAGCGATCCTGGGCCGGGGGGTTCAGGAACACACAGTTGGTAGGTAAACTCATATTAGTCCGTCAACCCCACATTTACTGCGAGGTGTCCTCCAGCCCCCCTCTCCCGATACTGACGATCAGCTTAATATGCTCGCTTTGCTTTCTCTCCGCGCCATCCCGGCTTCTCTCACAGTGCGCCTGGGTTCTAGTACTGACGAGCACAGAGACGGACAGTGAAGGCTAAAGTTAACACAACGGGGAAACTTTTCATAGAGTTCTGGTGATAATGCGAGCGGCGACAGGTATCGAGGGAAATCCTCTACCGTATTTTTCATCAACATTCCTCCTGTCCAAACGTAAAAGGTTTAAAGGCTCTTCTTAGAGAGACAATATCATTAAAATTGGCTTCTCTTCACACGTGCTCCGAGTTTCTGTCCGGTGTCATCAACGACGAACCTTTTCCAAAAGGCAATTAAATAAAGCCGAACTCAGAAGTCAGCATGTGTCGTAGACGTACAGTCAAGCTTCTATGGATCCAAGCAATTCTCCTCTCCTCCTTTCTGTGGTTCTTCCGCGCACCTCCTGCTCGCAGTCAGACTTCATCTGATAGTTTATAGTAGACTATGCTACAGCACGAATCAGAGTCTCTTAAAATACATGATACTGTGTGTGTGTGTGTGTGTGTGTGTGTGTGTGTGTGTGTGTGTGCGTGTGCGTGCGTATGTCTGAATCTGAGAGATATTCTCCCAGATTGTGCAATGTGATTTGAAGGTTTTTAGTATAATTTTGTGACTGTGTTATGCTATATATATGCTATAAAGGTGGTCAAGCTTCTTTTGTTTGTTTTCCACGCACGCGCACACACACACACACACAATAGTGCTAGAACAAAATAACTAAATTCATACTTTTTCCTCCCTAAATAAATAACTAAAACAACTAACCTGCACACATTCTTTTCTAAATTGAATCACAGCGAATACACGACATCCAGACACAAACAAAAGAACATCTGTGTTGTTCACATAATAAACATGTATAGTCTCTCTTTGTGTGTTCTTGTCTGCTCTGTAAAATATGTTAGACCATCTAAATGCCAAAGGACCATGTTAACTGTTATATCATATAATGAGCCCCCATGGTTGAAGGCTTGCTTCCCTGTTGGTATTTTGCTGGTACTGCAGCAAAAATTCACTCAAGTGTTATTCTAGTATCATGCCCTGAAAAACCAGCCCTATAAAGTTTACAAATTATTGTTATTTATCATGTATAGGCTAAATGTTGATGAGACTACACAGTTGACTGACTCAGTATCAACTACACAGTGGACTGACTCAGTATCACGTATAATATACAATGTATGATTTTAATAAATCATTTCCAAGCTAAATGTCACCTGGAAATTTGTAACAAGTTCATGACCTGTCACTACACAGAGCGGTGCAATGTACCATTGGCTGGCTGCTGTTGAAATGGGCAAGTAAATATTTGTCTGTTGAGGGAGCGGGTTAGTGGCCCGATGGGACGTGTTGGCAGGCACACAGTTAGGGGGGCAGCGACGAGAGGAAGCCCTTAAAACCTCACACGTTAGAGACTGTGTGGTTAAAAACCCTCAGCATTTCTTAGCCGTGTCTGAGAAACACTTTCAAACTGTTTATTATTTACAGTGCATTTCTTCATTATAACCTATAGGGTTCAGATGGGCCACAGCAAGACTGTGAATGACAATCAGCAACCCCTGAGATCAAATGTAACGTCAAGCTTGGTATTGATTTAAAAGAAAAACAGTGGATACAAACGGCCAACATTTCCTGTGGAAGGTCACAAATGTGGGCGCAAATCCAGGATTAGCAGGATTAGCCACCCTACTTTGCCAGCTAGCTAGCGAGAGGCATTGTAGAATGAGGGCCCGTGAAGGGACAACACACATCTGTTATCTGCCAATGACAGGCGTGACATTCAATACATAGATTTGCTCAGTCAGCGCTAGAGCTGTTTCTGCCAAGCATCTGGGAATTACCAGGATCGAAGTTTGTGAAAACACAAGAAAGGGAAAAAACTAAACTGCTGGTGTTCATTCAACATTCACTGAACATTTAAGTGGCTTTTCCGAACACTAAAGTGAACAGTGACATAACATCTTTTCACTCCAAAAATCTTTTCCTTCTAGTCCCACCAGTGTTTAGGAGATGAAGTAAGCCTAGGAGTAGGCCCATGTGTAGTTTGTGAAAGATCCCTTGCTGACTGACAGACAGATGGACACATCAGTGGCGAGTGCAGTAAGACTAGGCCCATGGAAGCACAGCTTCCCCTACAATTTAGTTTAAAGTATGTTTAACAAAGTGTCCAAATTACTCATGACAATGGCGCTATTTCAATACTCAATGGTAATTAACAGCCAATGTCAGATCGACTGAAAGACGATTTCTACTTCAATGGTGGAAAACTGTAATGCAGCAGTGAGTTTGTTGGAAACATTTCATACACATTTGGGCAACTACTGCTGTTTGCCTAGCTATGGCAGACCAGATTTTATAGAGGCCATTTGATTATTTTACTTATCAGGTAAAGCTTAAAATGAAAGAGGACGTCAGACAGTCCAATGCCCACAAATGATTTAATTCAAAAGACAGAACTGTGCTTTTCTTGTGTCTGAAATGCCCAGTTGCCACTGGCACACATAATGGACAGGGAACCGCTCCCAATGCTTCCACCCAACCATCTAAATAAACCCTACCTCCCTGCTTACACATATATACTGTATATTTGTGTTTCTAACACAAAGGACCACAACACAAATAGGTCCAAAAGCAGCGGTCGGCTCTCCAAGCCTTTTGACTCACAGCGAGGAGCGGTTCTTAGCTGTGAGCCACTCCTCTTGTCGCCGCAGAAATGTGGCCACGGTCCTTTCGCAACATCCTTGTGAAATGTGTGTGGGGTCTCGACGCGAACGCCCGGAGCTTTGGCTTACCGGGGAGCCTCCTCCATTCCCTTCCCTGATGACGTGGGCTGATGGGTAACTGTATCCAGAGCATGACCGCACAACACGGCATGACTGGCCAGATGGCTGCCATGACAGCACAGCCTCTGCTAGCTAGAATAAGCTGCTGCATCAGGTGTCTGGAAGGCTCTATACTGTGTAGATCATGTGTCTAAAAATGTACAGTATGTGTGTGTATTTGTGTACACACCCAAGACCCTAGGATTACGTATGTGTGCAACTGGCAAATGTTTCTGTGTGTTTGTCTGTGCTGTCTGAGTTTGTGAGTGCGTGTGCAGAGAGGCTTGGGTCACATTACTTTGAAACGTAGTCAGTCACTGAATACAAATTACATGGCATTGGATAGGAAAATGTATTAATACTTTTAGATTACTTCAAAAACTAAGAAAATAAAAAAATTGATGCAGCCAAACAAATACATTAAACAAAAATGAGTTACACACATATGATTTATTCTCTTTAAACAAATATATATGTGTGTAAATAAAAAAAAAACAATCTTCCTACATGAGAGAGTGTAACTTTATCTGCTATATTTGCCTTACATATCATGCATTTAATATTGGTCAAATCATATTACCCCTACAAAATTAAATTGGCATAAATGTCTCAGGTATTGTTTCCTTCTTTTGTTTAAATCAAATCAAATATATTTATAAAGCGCTTTCAAACAACAGAAGTTGTCACAAAGTGCTGTACAGTAAAATCATTAAATAAAATAAACAGCTCATACTATAAAAAGCATAAAATACAATTAACATACACAGAGCCCAAATAATAATAAAACTTATTTAAGATTTAGTTGCTGCTGTCTTTTGTAATCAAAGGCCACAGGGAGGAGTTTGACATTATAATGCAAGAAGATGTTCAAAATGTAATGTCAGTCAATTCCATTTACATACATGTTACATCAAACCCTATCTAAAGGCCTTTTTACACGATGCCGTGTGATCAAAAATGCTACAAAAGTGACAGGAAATTATTTTAAATGCATTGCTTAATGACATACATTGACTCTCTATGCATGTACAGTATATCAACATCTTAGCCTATAGTCTTGCACCACCATGTGGGCAAAGTCTATATGACCTGGAGAGCGATGTGTATATTACAGCTGCTCAGTGCTGCTCACACATGCAACTGAAAGCCAATGAGCCTGTTCCCTCCCTCTGTGCCTTCCCTCATTGGTTTGGCAATGTTATGGATTACTTCTACAACACCTCACATGTACGACTCACAGTCAGTACAGTTACAATGAAGATATTATCCTGTAACTTAGGATGTTTACAGTATAGTTTACATACAGTATAGTTTACATATTATATAAATCAATCAATCAATCAATAATATCATTGTATATACTATGAATCTATCCAGGAAAGCATAGAATCTCTGACTTGCATGACTCTGTAGGGTGATGGAATTGGTCTTGGTGGTGTTTAACCTCTAATTAAAGCCTGACATTAAATCTACCATATCAGATACATGTATTCTGTCTCATTCACAAATGTATATGTTCACAGCGACCTATTGGAACACAGTCTGACCCTAGGTGGAAGACATCCAGACGAAAGGAAATCCCTGTTAATATGGGAAAAGCCTGCAAGTGTCTGGTCTGTTGTAAGGAGAACACAAGGCTGCCGAGTCATATATTGTATGCATTCCCAGTCTAGGAATCATCCTGTCATAGCCACATATTCCATGACCCAAGCCAGCTACAGGCTGAATCAGTTGGCAATCTCCCTAGGATCATAGCTACAATAGGGCTCTAATCAGGGTGTGTCTTGTGCTGTCTGTACACGGGCAACTGTGAGCCAATTGGGTGTTCCAGGCTGTAGTAGACCAAACAATGATGAGGGTGACTGAAGCCCATTCTGCCATGGTAGAATAGCCCCCTATGCTACAGCATCTTTTCTGCTGATAATGCTTATCACATTGATTGGCTATTTAATTGACCTAAGAAGTTTACTGTGCTTCTCACATTCGGTGAGCTGACAGCAATTCTCCTGCAGAGGTCTCTCTAGGCACAGAAACCACAGAAGAAACAGTACACAGACAGAGTAAGGTGCGCACACACACACGCGCACACACACGTGCACGCACATACACACACTCAATACAAGCAGACTGTGTAGCCGATTACAAAGCCTATACCACAATAAATGAATGCACACATTTCACTTTACAATGCATTTAGAGGACAACCATCTATTGAAGTGTGAAACAGTTGTTCCACTCTGTACACAGTCACGCCTAGTGTACGTAACTACAGCATAACATTTCACCTCCTAACCAACTGGCTGATTATCTTGTGGAACAATCAATGCAATGCTGTGCTCAGACCAGCTGTGGTGAGCGTAGAGGTGTGTCTGTGTGAGTGTGTTATGCAGAGAACGCTGGCAGGCTATGCCCTTGTATCTTTTGGCTAATAATAATGATTGGGAAAACAAGCACCATGCAGTGAAGGAACAGGCAGTTCAGTTGAGGCAGGCCATCAAACATTTTGTTAAGTGTCTGCAGAACACTAACCCAATTATCTTTTTGAACTGACAAATACTACCGTTCAGATCTTACGCTTGAGCGGGGCTGTGTGGAAGCAGCGTGTGGGGGTACTACGGTAGTCAAAGACTCACCGGTCCTTTGGCATCAAACGGGCTGCACCCTCATGACATTTAATGACGTCATACGGACATCTGGAAACTATTTCCTGGTAGGTCCATGACTGCAAGGGAGAGGACCAATTTCTCAGATTTTCCTTTTGAGCGCAATTATCTTCAAGATTAGAAAGGGGTCGTTACAAATGAGAGTCAGAATCCATGACCAGATAACCTCTCGTTATATAACTGCTGAATGCAGATTACATGAAAGAGATGGGTTGAAGGAATTTTCTGCGATATTTGCGTCCAGCCCAGAGTAAGACCAAAAGAGCAATTAAACATTCAGACAGAGCTTTAGGGGAGAACTAGGTTGCCCTTCCAGAGTGCAGCCCTCTGAGGCGCCTGTCTGCGGTTCCCCTGGAATGTGGTAATGGAGAGGCTGAGTCACCGTCGACCTCAGTCCACCCCAGTGTAGCAAAGGTTAAAACTGGCTGACTCTACTGTACCTCCCAGCCCTTTCCCACACACACATATGTAAAAATGTGCCAACGGACAGATATTAGCATAAACAGACACTTCTCACACATACATAGTCCATACTGTAAACACAAACCTTCGCAGCAATAAGAAAGACATTCAAACCCCCCCCACACACACACACACACACACACGTGCGCACTCACATACACACACGTGCGCACGCGCATACACACGTGTGCCTACCTCCTGTATGACACAAACAGTGGTGGTCAGGGTTACTGTTGCTCTATCCAACATGCACACTCATGAAACTTCTTGTGCACTGACACTAACTGCTATTGTCATTCACTCATCTCATGTATCTTCACCCATCTTATCTCATGTAATCTTACACTCTCACGCCAATACAGGCAGGCTTACCCTTTAAAAACATCTCATGATACTACAGCGAAAACAGGAAGTCTGTTAGATTACATTTGCCACAAATGGACTATACAGTAGCTTCCTCTCTATGTGCCGTTTTACCCACATGTTGGGTAAAACGGCAGACGTAATACAATGCATTTCAGTCATTTTTTTATACTAAACACGCACACGCACACAGACATACTGTACAATACAATTAACCGACAATCAAGCAGAGAAAACAGTACCGCATATAGGACAATGATTATAGTACACAATATGTATAGTGGTTCAATTTATTAACAAGTTATCCTGGAGCTTCAATTGTTTGTACAACTTAATACAGTAGCAGTCTTCAATGTACTCCATAGACTAATATGACTTGACTTGAATTGTTGTAACCCGTGCAAAATAAAACCATGTATGATCTATTTTACTCCTGTCAGGCTTTAACCAGTCCTTTGTTTTTGTAGGCTCAAATTTCACAAGAAAATAAGAATATACAGACTAACAGGCTATTTGTCAGTAAGAATAGAACGGCAAACATGTCAAATAACAGCCGAGGTTCAGGTGTCAAACGTACCCCAGACACGAGTGTCTCCGACCGTGTCCGAAGCCAGGCGGCACCCCTATCCTTGCCACACGGGGGTCCTTGTTCATCGTCTGCCGAGCTCCTCGCTGACACCACACTCACTGGGCGGAAACAGAGCCACCTATGCATGCATACAGAGCTACTTACCTGAACGACTACACTAAAATGAGCAGCTTCCCCATCCCAAACACGCTCTGTATCGTCTCCACTCACTGCTGCTGTGAGGTCAGACGGGATACGCTCTCACGCCCCACATGTGAAGCAACCACGTGATTAGACAGATCCACAAATCCTCCATGCCCAACGTTGCTAGTGGGAAGAATGCTGTGAGTTGCCTTGAAGTCACAGACAAGTCCAGACAGGACCGAACGCAGTGCAGTGCACATGGAGTTACTCCAGGAGGAAACCTCGCTTGAGTCAGAAAGTGCTCTCCTCTGTTTTGATCCTGTTGCCGCCGCTACAACGCCACCCCAAACAGGATCCTGAAGATGACCGTTACCTAGGTTTTGAAAGCGGCGTTGTGACTGTCTTCTGTCTGCGTGTGGGTTTGCAAAATAAAAGGGGAAGTTGGTCGATTATAACAATGTTGTTGAGAGCCAAGCGAATGCACGACAGCACCAGCGGCCATTGGCCTATTACTCCAGCAGTATGGGAGCTTGCCAACTCCCGGGGCTAGCTATGGGCGCATTAAGTCCTGCTGAGATTTGTTTTTCCAGCGTATCCGATGCTGGGACAAAAATAACTCACGCAAACTTATTTCGGGGAGGCAAGCGTCAGCCTCCTTCCAGCCCCGCTTTAAAGCGTCCGAGACACAGCGTGAGCTTAACCAGCTGACAGAGTGCTCGTGAGTGACTGCTTGACATGAAAAATGCATTTAATCAGATAGCGCAGTTGTGTCCCAACACGCACGAGAGAGCCTGCTATGACGTTGCAGGCTGGCTAGTGGCCTCATTGTGCCTGCCTGCCTGAACTGGCTTGGCTCAGCCCCCATTGACACGCGAGTTTGGATGGGGCCTCCTGACCTGGCACCTCCTTCTGCAGCCCCTGCAGCTAAATCAGCACAGCAGGCTATTGTTAGCCCCGGTGGGCTGCACAAGATGGGGTGTGTGTGTGTGTGTGGCACTCTTCAACTGAGTTATAGCTACACCAGCACCCCATAATGTAGCTCCGTGGTCACATTCAAGGGGTGGGGTAGTTAAAGGTGTAAGCCTGGCAGCTCTGTGAGAGAGGAGTAGAGAGGACTGCTAGATTAGTACTGAAGGAGTACATACTGGCATGTGTCGTTGGTACAGTATATCAGCTGTAACACTGCTTAAAAATATTGGCACTGTGATGCACAAACATCTGCCTAACAAAGCCTCCAGGTCTCCATCGCATTTAGATGCGATCATCTAAAAAAAAAACAACCACACCTTGTGCTCAGCGACAGAAGCACCACCGAAACCAAGGTGGTTACTTGTTCATATAACACGCTATATCCCTCTTTCACCTGCTGAGATATAGCAGAAGAGGTGTGTGACTTGGTTCTCACCTGTAATGAAATGTGCTGTCAGCCATGATTGTTAACCGAATACATTACCGAGATGCAGAATAATCTGCTACGGCAGAGTCTGTAGACTGTAGGTCACGGCAGTACAAAGTTGTGAGATACTGATGGTTGAGTCAAGACATTTGTCTGGCAAATGAGCAGTAAACCTGTGTGTCACATGTTCAAAGGGAACCTTAATATGTCAACAGAGTGACTCAGAAGGCTATGTTATGCAGCACTGGGACATACTTCAACTGCGTGAAGGACTGCATCCCTATTGCTACAGCTGTTGACAGAGTTGAACAGGTTTGTGCTTAACCACACTCAAAAGTTAAAAAACGTAACGTCAGAACAGTTGCATAGCAACAACCACGTCAAAGCAGATGTTGAAGGACATAGGCCTCTCCTGTTCCGTGAGATCTCTATCTAGTTATACAAGGCACTATAATGTGAAGTACTCTAATGCGAGGGAATGGCTGGCAGTATTAGGTTGGAATAGAACAGCGAATGCTGGCCATAATAGTAGCACACATCACATCATATCATATTTGCTCTACCAATGTGAACTACAGTGGACTAGACCTAATACTGTATGATTTGAACAAAGACACAGATGTTTCCATCTCTGGAGTAAATGAACAGTGAATCAATATTGACTGACTGAGCCAGGCAGAGTGATACGTGAGAGATGTAGTCCAATTGGACAGACTCAGTGGGGCATAAAGCACGATCACACAAGCAACCTGACCTGGTTGCAGTCAGGACTTGGGACCGGGTGGTAAGCTACAGTAACGCTGGTGGCACTTTGTGTGGGGGTCCAGGGCTGGTCAATAAGAACATGGGAAGTATACCGCAAACATAAACAGATTGATAATGAGTTCAAATCATCAGAGGACAAATCTGGCTACTTTTAAAAGTGCACTATGATACATACAACATCATATATGATGGTACTTTCTCAACTTGATTAGCTTGTATGTATGCATACAGTAGTACATCTAAAATTAGCATACTGTAGTGAGCTGTGCGCGAGTTGACATGTGGCATCATCAATATCAATATCTCATACATGTTGCTGTTGTTACAGTGGTGTAGTCCAAGAGCACTGTAATCACGGATGCACACATATTTGATTGTCCCAGCTTTGGGAAATGCATTTTCCTCAGGCCGATCAATAGCATCGTATCATTGTATGTAGCAGTGTCATAGTATTAGCACTAAACAAGTATTCTGTAAGGCCGTGTTCAGACGTAACTTGTTTTTTTGATTGAAAGCACTGGCCTGGGCATTTTTCATGTAGAAAAAAAAAAAAGCAGCTCAAATGGTTGTTATGGTTGTTATGGGAAACGCGTCCTCGATACGACGCTTGTGATTGGTCAACTGTCAAAAAAAAGAGGATGATGTAGGGCGTTTTCTTCTGAGAAATTTAAAGGTTTTCAACTGAAAAAGAAGACCAGAGCTGCTGAAAAAGCGCCCGTGGCAGCGTTTACAGGTTTATAGGGTTATAGGGTTATAATGTAAAAGAAAAGGGGCAGACAGCTTCCAAAAAGAAGTTACGTCTGAACGCGGCCTAATGAAAGTTCTTGGCATAGTTTTCAGACAGGGTCCTTTCCTGCTTATACTGAAAGTTAACAACACTCCTGCAGGGACACTCAATATACTGTATTAAAAGTTGAGGAGCCTTTTGTGTGTATGCTTCATGATTTGCTTTCTGGTGTTCCTCTCCTCACTGTACAGCATGCAGCCTTCCAGCAACAGTCTTGGCTAGTTCATGGAGTCTGTCATCATTTCGTACGTGTGAAAATGAGTTCCACGGTGTATTAGATGTACATGGTGGTGCTGCACATTGCTTTAACTTGATTGGCTATATGAACGGCACTGGCAGGATGGGGTAAATGTCAAGCTGGCTTTTCACCGTGACTTTTGAATACCATAGATACATTAAAGCCCTTTCAAGTTCTTACAGTATAAGTGACCACACTGTGAATGGGTCTAGTGGGAATACCGATGACTTGGTCTTTTCCCTTGACCGTACATTGGTTTGAATGGGTCAAATTGGGGTTCATGCCCATGTTCACTGCCCCATGTCTGTTATTATTCTGTGTGGCTGAAATTAAATATCTAAAGGAAACGTGTAGGTTTGCACAATTGCTCAGATACATCTTAAAATTACAGTGATCTGACTCAAGAATGTCAAGTATCTTTTCTCTCTCTGAATAGGTCAGGCTGACAAACAAGGTTGTTGACCGAAAGGAAAACTTTGTAGCATTACTCAGATGACCTACAGGTCATGGCTGTGTGTATGGAAAACTCTCTCACGTCACGAGTGAGGTTTTTTCTAAGAACCCTTATTGGGTCGCCTTGCTCATCTTTGAATTTGAAGATCAGCACATTGCAGATTAAACCATTAGTATTTAACTGTCAGCTAACATGCATCACTATGTTATTTAAACATGTATATTCCATGACCCTTAATTCCATCTCCTTTGACATAAAATATGTGTTATGGCTATTTATGAAGGAAGAAATAGTTTAATTCTGAAATGTGGCTACTGTATACTCAAGAAAAAAAGAAAAACATCACTATGCTTCTGCTGTGCCTGAGGAGTCTGTCCAGATGCAAGCAGTCTGAAACTGACATCCTATCTAACCAGTGCACACATCTGACTTGTGGCTGACCTGCTGGACACCATAGGCATACGGTAAGGCATAGCTTCTCTTTCATAAAGACAACAAAGAGCCCCATTGTGAGAACACAGGCCCTGGTGCTGACAGAAAGGTTAACCTTTTGATACACCAGTGTTACCTTAGCATCACACCAGAGCTTTTTTTTGCCTGAGCAAACTCATGACACACAACAACATAATATGAAGAAGCAGATCCCTTTACACTTCAACAGAACAAAGAAAGAAACCTGTTCAATCGTTTATCAGACACAGAAATCAACTGTAGAACTTTAAACAGGTTGTGAACTGAAAAAAAAACTTTTTTGTTTATGTTTTCTATAGCAAAGATGCTCTGGAAGCCTTATATAGTAACCTTGCAAATGAAATGGCCCTGTAAAAGAACATCAAAAACAGCCTTTGCATTTTCTTTTTTCTTTACTACACATATGGCATTACTAAATATTAAAATGGCGGTGCTAAATATAAAAAAATGAAGACACAGCTGCACTCTATCATTGCAGTTACACTACGGTACCTGGGTGTGTGAGCCAAGGTGTACCGCCTTTGGAGCACGATGTTGCGACTCATCACTAGCTTGCGGAGGAGAAGCGGAGAGTTGCGGGGCGAGTTCCGGGGGGACCCTCGAGGAGACATTGTGGGCGATCCACTGGGCGAGACCACAGTGGACCGCTGTCTTAGTCTGGCGTGCTGGGCCAGAGGGCCAGCGGGTAGAGGGCTGATTTTTCCTGTGGTAGCCTGGCTTGCCTCGCCCATCATCACGGCGTCTCATATGGCAGCTGCTAAGCCTCAGAGTTGGCTGGGACGCATCAGCTTCAAGCGCAGCAGGAATACAGATACTGTAGCCCAGGCTGTCCAACTCAAAAATATCCCTTTAGGTGGAATAGCTCTGTTTGTTTTCAAAGTAATACTTTACATTTTGACGTTCCCTACGTCTGCTCCTCTGTAGGACTGCAGACGCTCACTGGAGAGTTCCCTGTGTTCAGCGCATGATTGTACACAGGCACAATTACAGAGAGCTAGACCTCCCCTCTGAGGTTAGCGCTGTTTACATAGCTCAGAGACCTCCCCCCCCCCCCACACACACACACATGCCTCCTGCCTAAATATGGTGATGCTGAACTATAGAGGGGCAGGCTTGCACCGCTGGTCAACTAGCTGCTGCTTATCGCAATCCAGCAGGGGGGTAACCAGCACTAAGCAGCTCAGCGATGCATCTACAGTACTCAATTAAGAAGTGATTACAACTATGCCTCTGTAGACGCATGCCGGGGCTGCAGTGTTGGGTTGGTTGGGTCGTGATTATTCTAGCCAGCAGGGTTGACGCTCTCCAAACAGAGTCCGTGCCAGATAACAGGCGGAAGGAGAACTAAAAATATCACAGAGATCAACTGCTATCTCAAGTGATCACTGCTTCTCCTGTGGGTCTAAGGGACGATGGTGGAACACGAGGGCGTAGGGTTGAGTTTCATGTCTGACCCATAGATCGTCAGCGACGCAAACATCTACCCAAAACAAGGCTGCTTCCAATTAGCCAAAGTAAATCCTCCAAGTGCGCTGTGGCTACCTGTTGCACAGAGATAAGGCCACAAACCATCGTGTCCCGGGTTTTGTCTCATGTGCATTCCTGTTGGAATGCACTCGGAGTGTGTCTTCATGCTTATCTCTGACTGTGACGCTGGCAGCAGACCAACAATGCACCTTCCATGGAACATATTTGTCACGGAATGAGTGCATGAGGCGGCAGAAACCAAGCGCAGGTTAGGTTTACAATAATATTTACTTAATTTTGAACAACCAGACAGCATACACTCACCGGTACAGCAAACAATAACCGACAAGGACAGAGAGAAACAGAGGGCTACATATACTCAGGCTAATTAGGGGAATGGGCACCAGGTGTGTGTAATGACAAGACACAGACAAAGTCCAAGATGAGTGAATGTGTGAAGGGGAAACCCCAGGAAGCATGGCAGGGCCATCAAACCCTGACAATATTGGAACCGCAGCGTCAAATAACGCTGCATGCTTCTCAGATGTAATGTTCCATTACATGGACCCCATAAAGCTACTATGCTGTAGGTGGGCTGTGGAGTTGCAATGAGAGCTATCTTATAAACTATGAGAGAGAGCACGATATTAAATTAACAACCACCCCCCACCCCTTCTGCTGCCTGCCTCTGGAGCTTGTTGGTCTGCTGTTTGCTGTTGTTAAGCTCACAGTTGTTGTAAAAGTGTGTGCATTCATGTGATTGACAGGCAAGGTAGATTTTCCTGACAAATCAGGAAGAAAATATAGGCCTTGATGGGTCAGATGCTTTCGTTAGCTGAGTATCAATCGACATATTCAGAGGCAGGGGCTATCAACAGATATTCTCACAGAGCATTTAATTAACCAATAGCTCAACTGTACTATACTGTATAGCTCTAAATTCCTACCAATAGCACCTTTAAGAACTAGATCTCTTCTCTAATTCTCAAAAGAAATAACTGAAATATCAGTGTAAAATGTGACCAGCAGATGGTGCTCATGCTATTATTTTAGCCCTGACATGGTCAGCCTTTTACTTGTCCCCCACAGAATGCAAGGAATATGAAATGTTCATACCTTATGCATTTATAGATACAAATGATTAAGGGGCAGGTTGAGTGGGGAAATGAATAATGCACAGAGTTGACGTGTGATCGACTGCGTGGGCCCAGTCAATGTGGAGGAACGCATGCAGAACAGAAGTACAGCACCAGTCCTTATAAAAATGACTAATGCCAGAGTTTGTGAAACTATTTGTTTAAATGAGTCAGAAATCCCCCACAACTCCCCAGCAGTGTATGTAAAAAATGTGTGCCTGCGCACACACACACACACACACACACACACAGCATAGGTGTGAGGTGTGAGCGCGACCACAGACTTTTAATCTTCCAACATAATTAGCGCACGTCTTCCTTTCTAAGCCATCCACTGCTCCTATTGAACCATTCCTGAGAACTGCACTACTCCCAAGGCTATTTGTTGTAGGAGGACATCAATTCTGACATCTGATGATGGGGCCCATTAAATAACCTGATGCCGGGAAGTCAAGGTGTCACACAATCTAAACAGAAAATCTTTACTTTTCCACGATAACGCTATTCTACAGACATACTGCGTCAAGTCATTTTACAGCATGCATCCATCCAACTGCTTATGTGAACTGAAAGAATCAACTGTACTCATTTAAAAAAAAGCTACAACTATGAGAATTTATCGGGAGGGTTGCACAGCTCTGACAGTGGAACTAACACAGCAAATGTAAACAAGTGGTGAGTGCCAGTACAATACAGATGGGACCACCAAACCCCAGCCAACTTCAATGAAGAGGAAGAGTTCTCCATAGTGTAATATGGAGGCAAGGCAATATAACCAAATCAAACATACAGTATATTCTCACTCAGCTGACAGATATCTATGACATTTCTAAGAAATTACACTAAATGTATTGTTCTAAAATCACTCATGAATCTCCTTTAAAATATAGACAAGGTGTCTAAAGATTGTTCAAATTTGAACTCAATAATAAAAAAAAAACTCTTCCCTTCAATGCCAAAGTGGTGCAGACCACATCACACAACAATATCTTAGCCTTCGCAATGCATTTCCAATGTGTGGGGCAGAGCTTCTGATCGAGCACCTTATGGTATTTAAGAGAGATATGTTTTTGTTTTGATATGAGTTTGAATTTAGTGTTAAAGCGGCCATTACTATACGTTGACGTGCTGTACATGCGGGTCCTATCCCTCCTACACCAGCATTACAGTGCCATTGAGTTGTGTGTGCACATGTGATTGACAGACAAGGTAAAGCTAGGCAGGGGATAGACCGTCGCCTTTCGAGGCAAAATTATTTTCTTGCAGCGCAGAATGCGAGATGTGACCCACATGGACCTCGATTTGCTGGTCTGTAGTCCGTATTTTGGTGGTTGGTTGTTGGCCACACGAGTGGTTTTCATGTCAGATGAGTGGTTGTTGATTTTGCAATAGTAAAATATAGACTATAGGGACAGTTCGATATCATTACAAACATTGTACATAACCGGCTGGTTAGGCATCGCAACAATGTCTCCTCTATCCTGGCTCACTGAGAAAACTACAGTCAATTACGGACGTGGCGTCAACCACACACACATTTTCTGTTGGTTGAGTCTGTGTGTTTTATTTGTCCTTCGCTCACAAAGAATGGAAGTGAATGGGAGGCCAAAAGTGGCAGATATTAATTTTGTGCATAGTGACTGTACGTTTTATACGGAAGCAGGGGCTATCAATCAGATCAAATACTGTATTCTCACACAACATTTCTTGCTATGAATATCTATGCTATTTCTGGTGAAGGACTAGATGTTCATAGTACATAGTACATAGTACTAAACACACAAATAAGTTATAATGCGGATCAATTATAGCCGAGTGAGAGAACAGCTTTAAAAGGAGATTGATTGCGTTAAAACATAATTTTAACATAACATTTATGATCAGCATGAAACTTATCTCTGCATTAACATGTAACACCATTAAACCGATGCAGGACATATGCTGCGTTCTACACTACTCAGAAGTCGATCATTTTTGACATCCTACTAGGAACAATACAATAGAACGCCACTCAAACAGATACTACCCCGAGTTCACAGTTTGACGTCACACAACAATGGTGGCACCCATGGAGGAGCATTATATAGACAATACCATAATTGAATAAGAGACCATAAGAGAATACATACCATAAGAGAATACATGCTAACATATAGTAAAACCATAACCCTAACCCTGAGTTTACCTATGTGAAAAGTGTACATTGGAACTAGAATATATAATTTTGAGAAAAATAGTATTCATGGATTTTTTACTCAGATCCCGTTAACATTTATATGTCTCAAAGTATGCTTTTACCAGGGAGGTGCTACAGGTACTTAAAGAAACAAAAAAACAAATAACACAAATTAAATAAACCTACAAATATATCCTAACAAATAACAGACAAAGTAACCCTGTACTAACTGTCCATTTCCTACTATATATTTGTCAGTGCCCAAACATGGCTACCCTATAAGGGCATAATGGCCTTAATCTGTTTAACTTGCTTGATTTGTTGCCTTAGCAATATCTTTATTGCTAGGGTTATGCCTGCCTGTTATACCCTCCAGCAACCTAAAAGATAAAATAAGACAGTTGAAGACTAAATTGTTCTGCCTAAAAACTAATTGGAATTCACAATATCTAGTCAAACTATTATTTGGGAATGCAGGTTACATACCACCACAGAAAACATCTCAAACCGTAATAAGCATAAAGCCATGAGAAATTATATATTTATGTGTAACTGAATTGAATTGAAAGCTTTAATTTCCTTGATCTCAAACAATTACTTCTAAAGACTGTTTGAAAAATGTACACAGAATGCTCTCCAGTGTTAAGATAGTGTGTCTTAGCACAGTATACTGTATAATGAGAGATGTAGCACCAAAATATCTTCACGATGTGAGGTGTGAAGAAGAATACCAAGGGATGTCAGTTCTCTCCTCCCAGAGCTGAGGATTGCTTACAATACATGTGCACAGGCCCCAGGAGCCACAACCACTACTGCTAAGTATGGTACATGGTACCTCATCTGCGCTGATGCCCAACACTGCATAACAAGCAGAACAGCAAAACAGAACTCACATAAAAGGTACATTTTTTGCATCCCCAGATACAACCAACTTCTTTGTACCTGGGCTGGTATTCACAAAGCATCATATGGCTAAAAGTAGCTCCTAACTTGACGGTTTTAGGAGAAACTCCTAAAACAAATGTTTTGTTAAATATCATTTAACAGAGAGGTTCCAATGAACGTCACTTCCACATTCAATGTTTAGGGGAGGGGGTTAGATTTTTTTACCCTTTGTGCAGACCAGGCCGACCAAGCTTTCCATGCAAGTCAATTTTGAGCTTCATGGAGCTCTCACTTGTACTTGATACATGTTGCATGCCAATCGTCACATTACACAACACATAGTTCAAGTTTGAATAATGTAAATGTGGATTTCTTGTTTCATTAGGATTACAGCTGCCAATGAAGCCCACTACTATTATTGATAGGGGATAAGTCTGTCAGTGAGTTCATAGGTTTTGCCAACCCTATCAGCCAATCATTGTTCATAAAACTCATCATCTCTAGGCTAGCGTTCCATGTAATTGTATGAAGCCCAGATCTGGTAAAAGACAATGTTCATTATCAGCCAGGGGACTATTAGCAATGCTTTTCTCTCAGATGAATCACGTTCTGTGTCAAAATGTTCATGGATTGCATGTTCTGAGCAGCGCTCTTAAACTCTACCTATTTCTGCAAGGTAGATTTGTCGCTAAACTAAAGACGCTTGCCAGCAGGTGCAGTACGAGGATGTACGGTTTGAGCACACGCCATCTGGCATGGCAACACTGGTCTGTGGGAGATGGGATCGTAAGGGTAACAAAGAGTTAGCAGTGGCAGTTTCATGCAGAATGCGGCAGCTGAGATTTGTACAGTATTTAGTTAGTAGATTTTATGTAACTTCTACTGTGCATTAAAAAAAAAGGTTGCTTGAAAGCAAAATGTGCTGTTGTTGAGACAGTAGTTTAAAAAGGACTAAAGGCAGCATAACTGGAGAAAATGCAGTAAGCATATAATAATGGCAGAATCCCACAGCCGGGAAAGGGCTTAAAGGTATAGTCTGCTATTGCAAGCTAAGCTAATACACATTTTGACAAATTCACCAAACAGCTCCTCGCATTTCGCTAGCTTAAAGTTCTCTGTGTGTGTTGAAAAAATGACCCGATACTTCTAGACAGCCCTGGCTCCGTAAATAGGAACATAAACAAAGTGGCGAACACCGCTCACACAACAACAAAGCCGTAGTACTACCACAGTACTATGCTTGAGGAGGCAACATTATTTCAGCTAGAAAGTCATACTATGTGTTTCCTCTCTATAAAATAAGGCGTTACAAAGATGGCTTCCACCAAAAGGTCAAACAGACAGTCGACAGATTTTGGCAGGCACATTTACAGAACTCACACCTGTGAGATAGGGAGAAAGGCTTCTGTATTTTCCCTTCATGTTGAGCTGATTCTAGTTCTGCTTGTAAAAGGCATGCCCCTTTCAAAAGCAGTCAAAATACTGTGTTTAATAACATCACATGCAGAGTGGCAAGCATGACATTTTCAACCCATTATGCAACAGCAGGTAACATGCTATAATTATGCTTTACCTACTGTAATTAACGGGGCTGAATGGGTTTGTTTGGGTGGTGTAGCGCCTGAGTGGCACATGAGTGGCACCACGTGGCCAACAGAGCCTGTCGCTTTGTCAACACACAGCCTTCCAAGGTCTCGTCTCAGCACTGATGGACAGGCTGGGGGGGAGATTAGGAGCCGTGGTGCAGTGGGTTGGAATAAACCATCGAGCATGTCAGCTACGTTCATGCAATATTTAAAACCGTTTGGGCCCGGGGAGGGGGGGGGGCAGGGTCTTACTCTAGGCTTGAAGTCGCGTCTTGTGGCGACGGGTGGTACTGCACCTGGACGTGCTGGCTGGCAATATTCATATTCATATCGGTTTTACTGCTACTCAACTTTACAGGATACAGTTATGGCCGATTACTGAGAGCGGCCAGGCATGAATGGGCATTTCATAGCTGCACTGCCGATTAGCCTTATTCAGGTGAGGTAGAGGTTAAGGACCACGAGCAATGTTTTGTCGTTAATATTTATGCTTCATCTGTTTGCTGAGATTGTTGCGTGTTTGTGGAAACCTAAAAAGTAGGCCTGACAATGGAGCGTTTTGATAAACTATTACAGGGTTAGCAGTACAAGTCAGGCCAAAATATAGACCAGGCTGTGTTATGCATTTTGCATGCGTGATGTGAGGTTAGCTTTAGTAGTCTGTGCAATCGTTTCTGCCCGCTATAGTGGCCCAGATCACACAGACGCGTCGCTAAAGGCGCGGCCGCTTCAAAAGCGCTGTGATAAACCTGCGGTCACACAAGGGAAAAGGGGTTTGTGGGCTGCTTGAAATAATAGGCACCTTTTGAGATGTTGTGGTGACACTAAAGGCCCAGTGTCGAGGGTCACGGGTTCACCACTGCTATAAAGTCAGGTGGGGGCCATTTTCATAGTGCCTGCAGCTAATGTTACACGCTATGCCTGCACTTACTATGCCACATGACAATAGCCCCTAATGCCCTTATACAAAAACACAATTCAAAAGTGCCAGGCAATGCAGAGAGACCTGCCAAGTTTGTACTGTTCTTTTATATTTGACATTTATTTTTGACATGGTTGAATTTCTGCTTGAGATATACACATGGATCTTGGTTTCTAACCGTGCTTGTGGCTGCTATTGTCCAGTTATCGTCATCACACACCATCTTTACCTTGCACTGTAGGTGTTTTGTTCCTCAATTAGTGATTGGAAAAACAGCAGGATAACATTTGTGGAATTGACAAAAGTCTCAAACCAGAAGCTGATGCTGTGTCCTGTTGTCACAGTTAGTCAGCCTGGCTGAGCTCATACATATCTTTGAACCTTGAAAGCACACAGACATGGCACTTTGCCTGTACTAATTCACCACAATACCATGGTCCAATTGCTCAATGTTCAATGCTGCTGTCAGTCTTGCTCTCTAGTGGCTAGCTCCACAGCTTGCTGTCTCAGTGTTCATCAGAGAAGCACAGCCATAACAGTGTGTGTGCATAGTGTACATAGGTGTTTGTGTGTGTAGGTGTTCCTATGCATGTGGGAGACAAAACAAACACGGGGTGTGAAAGCGGAGGTGAGCTTAAACAACAGTGAAGGAGAGAATGACTCAGAAAGCAACAACAAGCAGGAGCCTTCACACAAGAGTCCCGGGAGACACAGCCATTACCAATCCCCCAGTGCTGCAGACAGCTGGAATCTTGAAGCCTGTTATTAGCAATCCAAACTCTGTTCGTTACCTGGGAGCCATGCGTCAACCAGCAGGGATTTATGTTGGAACTGAGGGAGGGAGAGCAGATTGTTTGTACAGCATGGCAGGTTTGCAATCAGGACACTAATCAAATTTGAGCAGTTTCTTAAATCACTCATTTAAAACAATTATATCGCTGATGTTACATAAAAGCCAATCAACTAAATTAATTTTCCCAAAGAGATTGTTAGACATTATCCAAGAAAAAAAGGGATTTGCTAAAGCCACTGCAATCTAGCTTGTATTTGTTTCATTACAATCATAATTATTCCTTTGAAATGTACTGTATGATGTGGCACTAAGTGGAAGATTCGATAGATCGCTGTATAGAGTGTATCAACTATATTTTCCCTTGCATTTTTCTATTTACCAGGGCCAGGTTATCCCCTAAAAATACTTAACACTTGAATGAACTGATAAACAATATAAAACCAGAGACAGGGCTAGATCAATTAGATTTTTTTTTAAGATGTCACAAGTTAAATTGTGAGGTAAACTAGTGATTTAAGTTACAGTAGTTTAGTTACATGTGTCAGTTTCTACCAGTACACATGCATGCCCCTTACATCTACGTATATTGGAGATCCACAGTTGCAAATTTGCAAAATTTACTTGAAACTGTCTGTAGTACCTAATCCTGACAGAATGTAACCAAAAACTACATACCCCAACCCCCAAG
>JAODUH010022686.1:0-15687 GCA_027564835.1 Typhlichthys subterraneus
GTGTGTTGGAGCAGGGAGACATCTAAAACATGCAGCACAGCGGCCCTCCAGGACTGGAATTGAATAGCCCTGGTCTATAGGTTAAACGCAGGTTGATTTTATTACTAGATTTGTGTAGCAATAATAGCTGGCAAGCCCTCTGTCTCATATTATACAGTACATCTTATATTATACAATACATTGATTCTTCTTAGGCCCCGATCACACAGGAAGCGCTTTTCAGCTGCCAAAACGCAAGGCATACTGTACTCCCTTTTATTTTTAAATGTTTTTTATTTTAAACTAAACAAATCCTCTAGCGCCGAGTACCTGTGCATGTAGAACTGTCATAACAGCCAGCTAGCTAGCCCTGTTAAAACAATGATAGTTTTTTAACATTACAAGCATACAAAAATAATATTTTGATCCAACGAATAGTCAAACTAACATAATATAATAAGCTAATATACACCTACTGGTATCAAGCGACAGCCTCTACTCGTGAATGTGGTGTCCTAGTAACCGTAAACATGCCCGCTTCTCGGATCATTCTATTGGATAACAGAAGAAAACGCAGGTGACGTCGGGCACGTTTCTGCTCAGAGTTGAGTATTTTTCAACTTGAGGCACTCACAGCGCTGCTTCTGAAATGCAAGGCGCAGCCAGCGTCTTAAAAGCTAGGCGCCCAGAGCGCATAAGCAGCACGCAAGACGTCTTCTGCTAATAGAAAACGATTGGAAAAAGGTGCCGGGGAATAAAGAGCGTCCTGTGTGATCAGGGCCTTAATGGGTTACCCTACAACCTTGCTTTCTACATATAAATAGTATTGCAGTAGACCAATGGTGTTGTTTAACTCAGTAAATCAATAAATCCTCTCTACTATCGTTCCCTTCTGCTGCCTTCTCGCCGTACCAGTGAACGGAGAACGTGTGGAGGTGTCATTCCCCGGACGGCAGCTGGTGCGCTGTGAGCTTCCGTCCCAGACCTGGGAGCTTATCTGGGATCTGCGTACCTCCATTCAGACCATGCTGCACCGCAACCTCACCACCCCAGAGAACAGCCTGTCAAACGCTGATCAGGATGGACAGCTCATTTCTCTACTGGTGGAGCTGATCAAGCATACAGACTCGACCCCATATGTTCACAGTCAGGACAGTGACAGTGAGGTGGATTAATGGCGTGCACTATGATTAGTAGGAACGTCATTACACTGCTACACATCTACATATATGCAGATGCGTTCACGCACTTCTTCAAACTGTTGATGTGGTAGGCTGACGGGCCTTTTATTAGAATGTACCTTTCTATGTAATAGTTGTGTCAATTGGATTAACTACCATGCCATTCCCAATAGGTGAACTTGAATCATTTTTCAAAAGGTACCATGAATATTAGTCTGCATATGGTTGAACATACAATGTTTCTTAAAAAATGTTAATTAACTTTTCATTTATAACGGCGTACAGTGCTGTATTAAGTACAACTCTGGTATAACTACTACAGTGGAAATTAATGATTTCCTTATTGGGAGTATAATGATGATGTGTATTTGCTTTTTGTAAAGCATAAATGTTTTACTCTGTTAATGAGATTGTACTGTTTATGGAAGATGCAGCTGAGAGCAAAAACCTCTGGACAATGAATAACGTGAATGCTTTCATATTTATTTGAATAAATATCCACAATCCCATAATTATGAGGTATAATAAGTGGTATATTATTCTTTAATTATCTGATTCAGCATTGTATCATGTCTTGAACAGGAGTTTCTGTTTACTCCTTTCCGGAGTATTTCTTCATGAACTGTGTGTGGAAGATGCTCAGGCGTCTCAATAGCTCCTCCATGATATCCCCTGAGGTCATGATGGATATTCTGTAGGAATAGGAGGGTTAGTAACTTTAAATATGACAAATAGTGTTTGCAGTAAGTAGTTTGCTAGCTATGGATGGACAGTTGTATGCTCTGCATGTTCTTAATGTTGATTATTTGGAATCTACTGCACCTGATATGATGTGTGCCCTCCTTCTGGCCATGAACAGAGCCAGGACTGACCCATAGCCCACCCTCCTCCAGCAGTTTGGTACAGTAGAAACAATCTGGTGTCATTCCTAACTCCTGAGTCACAACAAGGCTTTTAATGTCTGCAACTACATGTCACACTAGCTAGCACAAGCACCTCAGACCAAAACAAATGCTTCATGGGTCACACTAATACTGGGCTAATGTGTGTGTGGTCAGGCCAGCTACGAATTAGCCTATAATTCTCTGCTCAGGACACATTACATCACTAAATATTAACATAAATTATTATTTGCTTTGGAATCATACTGCAGGCTGCCGATGAACTTTAGAACATTGACATGCTGTACACCAGAAACCGCTCGTTTGTTAAGTAAATACTGCATGGCTCCGTAAAATATTTTAGAGATTTTTGAAAATGGCTCTTACCTTGGATTTTTCAATCGCTCTTGGTGGCAGATTTATTCTGGGGAACACATAGCCTCCGCCCGTCACTGGTTGGCAGGTGAACCCTGCTAAACTGTTTAAAACCTCAATAACCTTTTTCAGGTTATTGACCAACAATGCCCGGATGTCTTGTGTCTCCTGCAGGAGATGAATGAAGTCAATGTGAGATATCTGACTCCATCTTCTGAGTACATCACTTTCAGATGTGTTATTCTATGGAAGGAAACTGTTGTTATATATGTTTATAACTGTAATGTGAGCTTCTGGCCTTAGTAAACAAGGTGTAGGATGGATGCCCAGGTTGTGGGGGGTTTGCCATCAGATCAAGGGCTATCTGTCCAATCACAGGTGGGCTTTCTTTATCAAACATATTAAAGATGCATTCCATTACAGTTGGATCCAGGTTAACCAGCTCCATGTATCCACCACGCAAACCACATCTGGCAGGAGAGGAAGAAATTAATCAATAGTTAAAATGGAGCATTAATGTGTTATTCTAATTTGAGATGAGCGTACATGGTTATCTATTGAAAGTATAGGCCAGAAACAATTACTTACTCTCCCAAACTTTTAGAAACCGAGTGAAGGGAAACAAGCTCTACTGTATCTGAGAAAGGAGGCCCCATCTCTGACAGTACTCTTTTGTAGGAGACAAACTCTGTACCTTCCTCCAAAATAGTGCATTGGTAGACCTTTAGGCAATGGACATATTGAAATGCAGCTAAATGATAAGGTTAATAAATCTTCATATGAATGACAACACTAATAAAAACACTAAAGGGGAAAGACATCTACCTCATCTGCTATCAGGAAGAGCTTCTCTTCTGAAACAAACTGAATTATATCTTTCATCAATTTTCTGCTTTGAACTTGGCCTATTAGGAACAAAGTAAGAAGACCGCATTCACATGCAGTGAATTTTTAATAGAGACATACAGTAAATGTATTTTACTAGGACTTCATTACCTGTGGGATTGCCAGGGTTTATTACATACATAGCAGTAGGTTTACAGATACTTCTAGCAGACTGAACTGCTCTGCGTAATTCATCGACCTGCAGTTCCCAGCCCAGCTCCTCGTCCAGGTAATATGGTACATTGCATGCCCCCAAAAGATTCAACATGTAACTGCCACAACTGTAGTTTGGCACTGGAGTTAAAACTCCAGTTTTTGGTGAGCCTGTGCTGTTCACCAACAGCTTAAAAATGAACTAAGAAACACATAAAATGTAAAGGTTAGGTAAGAGAAAAAGACAGATTGGCTGATTTTATATTATAGTTGTGTGAATTGAGAGATATAGTTATATGTGGGGGAGGAAGAGAGAAGGGGGGTCACATGGGGAAGTATGTGCACAGTGGATGAGGGGTCAACAGCGATGAACCACTGCTTTATCGGGACCAGGAGTCAAAGGTTTGAACATCACTGATGTTATATTAATATGATCTTAATGCACATAAAAAAGACAACAGCAATGATGTAATCCTTACCATTAGGGACTGCTGGGAACCAGAGGTGATAAAGATGTGCTCTGGGAATGCTGGAACCCCACCATCTCGCTGAGATATATATTTAGCGGCACTCTGCAGAATATGCGGTATGCCGTTTGAAGAAGAATATGAACCTAGAAAAGTATACAATCATCTGATTTGTTATAATATTTCAGAAATATCCTTACAAGTGTAACAGACACTGTGCTGTATACCATTTTTACTTTATTTTGTCATTCATCTGAAGGAAAACAATGGTTCTTAAAGTAATGTCATAACCCTTGTGAGATGCTTTATGGGGGTCAAAATATTTTCAAGATGTTTGAAAGTATAGTATGATATCATATGTATTATTTGTTCTGCAAAAATACATGTTTCAGGTTCTTAATCATGTTTGAGAACCACTGTGCTTTAACGTGACTGAATGAGCCCTCGTTCCTTACCTATTCCCCCTCCTTCGCAGGCATCAAGCAGCCTTTGAGCTCTTTCTCTAACATCTACTGGCAGTTTGTCAGTGGTGATAAGAGGAGGGTATATACAGGCTGCAAGAACCTACAAACATTATAGACATGGAGGGCAATAATTAAGATTTTTAAAATGTTTAATACTACTACTACTAATAATAATAATAATAATAATGTTAACATATTCACTCTCCAGAAGTGCATAATTTTTTATTAGCTATTGTATAGTGCATAATACAATTTAAATATTGAGATGTAAAGTGCAGACTTTAATAGTTACTTATATTTACCTGCCTGACAAATGACAAAGGCTTTATCCCTGCTCTGTGGGGGTCACCCCAGAAACTGTCAATTACATCTTCATAAGGCTTTTCCACACTCTAAGTAAGTATGGACACAGGTCACTTATACACAATACAAGCACTTACACAATAAAAGCATGCATAGATCACAAGATGATGAGGTCTCAAAAGCTAACATGTTTGATATTTCATCCTTACCTCTGTCCTCTCCTTTTTGAACCCATAGGCCCGCTCTTTCAACCAGTTCTTGTTTCTCACCTTGGAACTGATCTCTCTTAAGCTATACATCATTTAGATCCTCTTCAGTGTCCTATACACTAAGATGTGCACTATAGATAGTGTCACTAAAGGTGACAAGGTTCTGTGTACAGAGCACAGTACAAAACTTTACCAGGCTTTGGGTTCTTTTCTTTCTTGCACTTATTTATACACGTATTAATGCTTAGGGGAGGAGTATTGGACACGATTCTTTGATTTGTTCCTGTGTCTAAACATTGAAAGACAGAAGACAACATAAGTGGGTATTATTCTTCCAGAATTATTTGATGAATGATTACTATTATTCACTAACTGATATCTGTTAACTGTTACTTTACTTTAAAGACAACAAAATGCAACTGCAGGTTTCTGGCCATTTGTGCAGAGATGTAGAAAAAAAGATATATCTCAGACTGACCAATACAATTTAAATATTGAGATTGGCTAAACAGCACCGACACTGGACAGAGGACAATTGGAACAATGTTTCAATGTTAACCTGTAATCCCATACATTCTGAAGCTTCACATATATACTCAATTAGTCAGAGGTGGAAAGTGACGAATTAACGCGTTACCGTAATTTAGTAGTTTTATTTTGTGTAGACTACTTCTACTTTTTAGTAGTTTTTTAATCTGTAATTTTACTTAACTATGTTATAAACAGGCCTATTGTAATTCGCTATATTTAAAATCTCATGCGTTTTTTTAACTAAAGTCCCTGTTCCAAAGAGCGAGTAAGTTATGTTTATATCTTTACCATAACTACTCAACGCATGCGCTATTATTATTACGTTCTGGAAGGATCTGCAACCCGGTTTAAACACTTAGGGTGCGGTCGTTTTAAATAGAATGGTATTAGAACAACATCGGTATAAGTTTTAAGTTAGTCTTTAGTTGTCCTCACCTTAAATATCCCAACATTAAATAATGGCGTTATCTGCCTCCTTCTATCTAACATTAATAAGTGTAAACAAATATATACAGTATAGCCAATGTTACCATGTCACAATTTTTAGCAAACCTTAATACATATATTATTTTATGCAAGGTCAGACATGATCAAACACTGTAATGTCTCCTGTTATGTAAAAAATCTAACTATGCCGCCAGACAATCAGTATCATCATATATGGATTATGTAAAACAATAAATGAAACACAAAATACAAAAGGCGAATGTTGCATAATGGTGATTATGCTTGTCCTTATATATTTTTTACTGTGCTCCCAAATCAAAATGTTTTTAACTTAGGGGCACATGTGCTCCTTGGAGGGTAAAGTTGGGCTTGAGTCGGGTTTGTTGTACTGGTACTCTTTCCACATCTGTCTAAATGTTTGATGATTTTATATACTCACAGGCTACTTAATATATTAATTGTTGATTGATGGTGTTTACGTATAAAATAATATATTTCTCAAATATGTTTATTTAATTATTCTTTAAATTTTACAGCAATTACAGTTTTTATTTTAATTTATATAGGATCAGATGTTGCATTTAAGTTCTACCACGGAAATATATAAAAGACGTACTGGAATACTTCCTGTTTTGATTTCTCTTTCGCTCTGTCAATAAACAGGTAGCTATGGTGTTTGTTTCTCAAGAAAAGAAACATCGCCGAGTCATAATGACACACAGTTACGCCACAGAAAGGTAGACATAAGAATAATAATAATAATAATAATAATAATAATAATAATAATAATTATAAGATACAGGCGTCGATTTGTGTATAGCAGCGTTTCATCATCACATCTAGTTCTAATCGAAATGGCACTGAGCTCGGGTGGTTGGGTCCCAGCCCCTATGCCAGCTTCGTCTCAAGCTTTGCATGGCGGGCCTACTTTAGCTTCATGCAATACAGTTTTGATGTCAGTACGGGTGTCTGTGTGCCATTCGGGGATTCGACCACTGTGTCTCCCCGGAACAGGCAACGAGGCTCTCCGTTTGCAGTTGAGCATGGATCCCAGTCGTGCAGGCGAGTTTCGCCTAGCACTGCGTGACACAAGCGGAAGCCTCAGTGTGGTGAGATTGCTATTCCACCTTACACCTTCAGACAGCAGGCCTACTCTACCTGGCTTATTATGTTCACATTGATGTTTTGCATTTCTCTGACTTTCATGTGATTTATAGATGTGGTTATATACACAATATTGGAATGTAGATGGTACACTTAAGCTGTAGACTTTTCAGGATGATATTTCACGGTGACAATCTCAGCCATACGAAGTTAACTAAATCTTACACGTGCATACTTTTACAGTAGGTTATGTAGTATTTATACTGTTATGTGTGTATCATGATAGGGAATACATTACAAAGAAAACAATATAAATTAAATTTATACAATAAGTGTATCCCTTTATATATTAACAAATAAGCAATATATTTGTTATGATCTGTGTGTGCGTACTAGGACTAGAGCCTAGTTTTCATTTTCTTCATGGATTTGTTTCACTGTTGGTTACAATATAGGTTGTTTAGTATGTGCTTTTATCCAGCATTATGAGTTTAATTATTACTTTGAGTAATTATTTACTGTGAGTATAATTACAAGCAGTAAGGTGTGTGAGTAAGGCTAAAGTATGCTTACAGATTTTGAACATGTTGTGTATCGACCCCATGAACATTTGGGTGGGATATGATCATGACCACTATTCCAAATCTCTTTTTCTCTCTTTGCAGTTCATTGCTGAGTTTGACCTGCGCTCAGTGCAATATGAGGTCAAGTCGTCTCGCTGTCACGAAATGCGCTTAGCCACGCCTCCACACGACTGCATTCGCTTCAACTTCCGCTGCGACCGGGAGGCTGAGGAATGGGCTACGGTGGTCATGTCCTCCCTGAGAGAGGCACACAGAGGTCAGAGCATAATGACAGTTGTATTCACCAACCAATTTACGCGGCTCTTTCATTTTGCTGACCGTGTCCTCGCTCTGTTTTTGCTGACAGTTGCAAATATTGGCGCCCACGAAGTGGATGAAAGGCGGCTTCACACGGCAGCAGCAATAGAACAGTGGAGCACGGCGTCTTTACCGTTGACGGGTTGGTATCACACATTAGCTTCTACCTTCCTCAGGTGAGAATGCACTTGTATTGAAAGCAACACAACTTCTTCTAGAGGAGCTGTGCTTGGAGCTGGCCAGGGCGATTGAAGCCGGTGACACCCAGTCTGCGTCGCAGCACGCGTCTTCTCTGGCTCGCCAGAAGGCCTCGCTGACCATCCAGCTCTCTGAGAAGAGTTACGAAGACGGGGAGATAAAGTGAGAACAGCAATGCACGTTTGCTCCCCCCCACCTTCACCCCTCCCCCACCACCCTCACCCCTCCCCCACCACCCCAGTCAAGGGTCAATATACTTAACATTTTGGTCTTTGTGTTTGGAAGGCCTTTATCTCACAGTCTGCTTTTACAGTTTGTCCGTCGCGGTTGAGGATGTTTCCTCTTCCTGTTGTGTCACGGTGAAAGTCTTCCCCCACATGACCGTGGCTGCACTCAAGCAGCAGGTTAGAAAAGCGGTTCCTTTCTAATGTTTTCCACTGGATATGTAGTGGGAGGGTCCTCCGTCACAGCGCTTGTGGTTTCGCCAGGTGTTCCTGGAGTATGGCTTCCATCCGCGCGTACAGCGCTGGGTGATTGGCCAGTGCCTGTGTACGGAGCCGCGGTCGCTGGCATCCTACGGCGTCCAGCGGGACGGAGACACGGCGTACCTCTACTTGGTGTCGGCGCGCCAGGCCCGCGTCACCCGCCAGCTTCTCCAGCAGGACCAGGAGAACACCCTCCTCGCACCACCGGCACCCAACAGCAACGGCCCCAACACCCAGGAGTGGCGAGGCTACAGCACTCTGCCTTCACGACTCACTCACAGCCAGGGTAAAGCTTGTTGTTGTTGTGGTGGTGGTGTAGCACGTGTGTGTGACTGCAGGTGCAATATTATTACTACAGCATGTCTGCCTGGGTCACTAGTTATGCTAAAATAAGCTAAGCTAAGCAACCACTCAACTTTACATTGTTGTTGTTGTTGTTGTTTATTTGTTAATTGACCATAGGGAGCCCAGCAGGGGGAGGGGAGAGGACCGGTGCAGCGGACATCAAAGATGGCCTTGACCTGGAAACGCTGCAGCTGAACGATAAACCCAAAGCCAGTAAATCTCAGGTACATAATGGCTACATGTGAACACAGAGTTAAAGGCAGGGTCAGTCATTCTTCAAATCAAAGCCGTATCGCTCCGCGGTCCTCCGCGGCATTGTTGATATGAGCGGTGTTCGCCACTTTGTTTATATCGCTATTTATGGAGCCAGGGCTGTGTAGAAGTATTGTATTATGTTTTGAACACGCACAGAGAACGGTAAGCTAGCGAAATGCAGGGGGATATTAGTTGAATTTGACTAAATGTGCATTAGCCTACATTTACCTTGCAATAGCTGAAGAGATGTTAACTCAAATGTTAAGCCATGAGATGTGTAATGTAGGTTGTTGTCTTCTCACTGGAAATATTTACTGGTCTGTACTCACGCAAGCAACAACTAAGCAGTAAGAGAATGAAGTTGTTTCATCAATGTTTACATTGTGCTCATTAAGTTGGTAGCTTTTACCGTAGCATTAATTTGAGCTTAAAATATATAAACATGTAGATAATAGGTGAAACGGCCTTACAGCTCTTATGACTTAGCAGCAACTCGGGCAAAGTATTCTCTTTTATTTTTATCTAATCTTATTCCTCTAAGTAATTCATGACTGATGTGAACAATCCTGATCAATTCAGGATACAACCTTGATTTTCAAAACGAAAACGATCTCTGTCAATCAGAGGCAGACACAGACGAGCCATGACATGGCGTTGCTCGCGGCCACATCAGAGCTGTCAATATTCACGCTCCTATCCTGTTTGTGCAGACGGAGTGGGCGTGTCCCTCTTGTACATTCATCAACAAGCCCTCCCGACCCGGCTGTGAGATCTGCGCTACAGCCAGACCCGACACGCACAACAAGCACAGCCGCATCCAGCAGGTAGTGCCAGGGTAGCAGTCAGACACCGCTCCTTAGTGCACCTGTCCTGTTGGTCCCCATGAGTACTAACGGGTCTCTGTTCCCCCCGTAAAGGAAAAAGGAAGGCGGGAGGAATGGGGAGCGCCCGGGCTACCCAGCAGTTGACTTCACCAGCAACACAATCTGGTTGCATCGCGCGCGCACAGACACACACACACACGCACACACACACACACACACACACACACACACCGCTCTTGGTTTACATGTCATGTTTACTGACTGCATACTAACATCCCCCACACTGAGGGTCCTGGCAGCTGGGTCGCCGGTGAAGCCTGGACCATTGGATGCATCACTGCATGACACAGCTCAACTAAGGGGAAACTCGGAGAGAGAACAAAGGAGAACCGGCATCTGCCATTGACTGTCTTCAAGGACATGGCATGTTAAATATATTTGCATCTGTGCAGACTTTATCTCAACACTGCAGGTGTGATCGCCGGGTTTGAACGCAGCGGGCAGATGTAATATTTATTTTAGTGAAGGAAAGGTGGGTTAAGTGTGGAAAAATGACCTGGTCCTGTTCTGTTGTTGGCTGGTGCCACACTGTTGGCCGTAGTTGTTGAGAACATCTGCCGAATTTACAGGGTTTTAAAAGTGCTTTTATTTTTTTATAACATCGTGTAATGATTTCAACAGGATGCATTGAGTAACTAGTATACATTAATTTCATCCTCATAATCTACTGTGAGCTTTGACAGAAATGGAATGATTTATTAATTGTAAGTATATAATTGTGTTAATTGAATAAACATGAGCATATGTCCAAATAAATTATACTTTTTTTGTAATGTGTACCTATCTGTATAGTTAAATTAAGTTAAATGTTTATTTCAATTAAACTTAAGAAAAAATACTTTTCATTCTATGGACAGAGCATTTTTTTATAATTAACCATTCTGAAATGGACCATGTTTTCAGGCACAATGCCTAACAATTTTAGACTAAATACATAATTTTGTATTTTCTGATTTTCATGCATGTACAAAATGTAATCAATACTTGTTTACTTCAGCCTTTATAAATTAAAGAGTACATACAGTTCAAAATGTTACAAAAACACAAGTATAAAACCGTCAGTCTCAATTTTTGCGACAACAGAACTGCTCGACCTGACACATTTAAACCTTTTTCTCTCCATAAATCTTATGAATCAGTGCAAATATGACAAATAATAATCCAACATTCACAGCAGTAACAATCCCAGTTAAAAAAAAAAACATGCAAAACCAATTAATTTAAAGAATACACCCTAATCTGGTTAAAATGTATAGATTAATCCATTTATGAAATACCCAGCAGTTCTTTCAAACACTGAAACAAATGGTTTCTTTGATGAAATGAGGTAATGCAAACATACCCCTAAGAAAGTGGCAAAAAAAGCAATCTAAATGAAACGAAACACCCTTTTCCGTTAAGGTCTCCGATGTCAGCCATCCCTTTTGCTTTTTTTCCCTTAGAGGCTCAGATGTATGCTATTGGCACAACGGTCATTTCCCCCCACTTCATGTGCTGTAGACCCACTGAGTCAGGTCTACTTCCAGAAGAGAATGTTCCAGAAGAGCAGCCAACAGGGGTACACCAGCAGTGCTATGAGAGGATAGACCAGCGAGCCATAGAGGGAGTGGTCCAGGATGCCCTGCGAGATGACCGACAGGAAGAGCATCCAGCCCTCCTGCAGGCTGATGGGCACTTCCTGTAGCTCCTGGAACACAAAGATGGAGAAGAGCAACGTGCAGCCTGGACTGAGGATGACCATGACGAAGGCTGACAGAACCCTGTGAAGAGAGAGGAGCCATTATAAATGAATATGCTACGTACAGCTTTGTTACCAAAATAAACACAGTTAAAAGATCTGGAGTAGCCGGCGGTGCTGTGGCAGGACCTGCTCTTAAACCTTCTGAATCATTAAAGTGTTTGGTTGCAGTTATGCAGAAAGAGGCAGTGCAAACAGGTGGCTTTTACATACAGTGATGGATTACTTCAAAATATCTTCTTAAATACATTTATAGAAAAACGAACAGCAGAGGACGTCACGACAGAGGCTAATGCTTTTCACAGAGCTATACACAAACAACAGAGGAAGTCACAAAACAGGTTAATGCTTTTCACAGAGCCATACACAAACATGCGTAGCGGCACCTGAATAAGGGCGATGCTACAGTGCATGTGCGCGTGTCGTCTTACTTGGGGACGTGGGGCGAGACGAAGGCGGCCAGTGGCACCAGAGTGAGAGCCAGGATGAAACCCAGAGAGAAGTTGATGAGGGCTGTGCAACCCAGCAGCACAGCCAGATAGAGCACAGCTACCAGCTTCAGCACCTTCCAGCCCTGCTCTGTGCCCTGTCCTGACAGGAACCTGGGAAGACACACACACACACACATATAACCATTAGCTGTTTATCTGGATGTAGTCCTGCCTGCTGTGTGGAACATGCAGTGCATGGAGGTGTTTAGCAGCTATTCAGGTGGGTGTCATGCCTGTGGGTGTTGTGAGGCAGAGCCATGCCGGCGGTGTAGACGGCAATGGCCGTTAGCACCACGGCCTCCGTCTCAGACACTGGAAAGTGCTCCACGGCCATCTCCTGAGACCTGATCGGCAGGGTGTAGAGAGCCACGCCCGTTAGGTGGCTAATCACCAGCGGGGTCAACACAGACAACACCCCGGGGTTGGACGGCTGGAGACACACCGGAGGAGAAAGGGAGCACGTCTTGAGTGCACGGCGTGCCGATGGAGCGCTACCGGTGACTCAGAGGTCACATGATACGGCCACTAACCTGATCGACGTCAGCAACCCCATCCTCTGGTCTTGCTGGTGGAGCTATGAGTTGAACCCACAAGTCTAGAGCCTGTGTTGTAGTCAAGGGTGATCCTATGTGTACACTGCTTTAAAAAGGAGCTATATATTTTGTGTTATATGTTAGAAAACGACCATCAACTATCAGTGAGTCAAGAATATCAGCTCTGGCTGCTAGCCCCATCCTCCATATACAGTACATTTCACATCTACCCAAAGATTTCTGACCAATCAAGGCCTCTTTTCCCTGACTGGTCCGGCAAACCTATTCCTTGCCTGTCAATCACATGCATTTACACACCCACACACAGCTACAACAGGTTTGTCAGTGGGCTTTGCAACAGCAGACCTACGGGCTCCAGAGGGAGGGGCCAAGGATGTGTAGTCTTTAGGCTGCAACTCTCAAATCCAACCTACAGCAGCTTTAAAACACGATCAAGCACTTTCATGCATTAGAAATCAGTATACTAGGCCAGCAGGGGCCCATGGCAACCATCTATAACAGTGGATCCGATGGGCGCATGCTAGCCGCTTTAAGAGGATACACGAAGCAGCAGTACGAGGGCGAGCAGGCCAAAAGCTGGCATGTAGTAGCCAATGGACACGAAGCGAGAGAGCGAGGGTAGCAGGTAGAAGAAATAGGACTGGTGAAGGCGCTCCAACAGGTTGTTCAGCTTACGATACATGCCTTCCAGTAGCCTGGTGGGAATAACACACAACACGTCTTGTTATCGCACATAAGCTAAGGTAATAAGGTCATATTGGATGGTAAGGTAAAAAGTGTATTAGCTTACAATTAGCTAACAATAGCAGACTATACCTTCAACATAATTGACACCATCATCATACATTACTAGCAAGCTAGGAGCTAGCTAAAAACAACAATCAGACATTGTTCAGCCGGTGTGTACAGGACTGTCTGCAGACCTGCCGATAGTGGTGGCATCGGTCTTGTACTGGCGGAAGCTGTTGACGCCCCTGAGGGTGGTGGCCTCTATGTGGTAGCGCAGG
Source organism: Typhlichthys subterraneus (assembly GCA_027564835.1). Lineage (NCBI taxonomy): Eukaryota > Metazoa > Chordata > Actinopteri > Percopsiformes > Amblyopsidae > Typhlichthys > Typhlichthys subterraneus. Next base: position 13,818 of record JAODUH010022686.1, read on the forward strand.
AACAGGCCATGGTCTCCCCAGGGCCTCCCGCTAGCCTGCTTCAACACCATCAGCATCATGGTCTGGACGGCATGACTGTAGCCTGCCACTGTGTCCCAGTCATTCTTCTGGAGCTGCACGCGCACATACACACACACGGAACCAATATTACAATGGCATCAAGCAGGTTAGCTAGTATGACAACAAGGTTAATACAAAAGGCCCTATTTTACTGATGTCTAAAGCGCAAGGTGCAAATTGGATTTAGGGCGTGTCCAAATACAATATACATATATATTTTAACGATAAACGGTTAGCGCGCCGGGCTCATAGGGTTTAAAAGGGTTGGACTTACTCTCTTCATTATTCATGGGTGTGTTTTGGGCGTAATATACGATAAACCAATCTGAGTTTCATCTCCCATTCCCTTTAAAATGTAGGTGCGCTTGCATCATAGGCGGATTGATATTATACCAGCAGGTTTGTGAATGCACTGGAGCAGACAATCTAGACAATACAGAGATTCCTAAAATATGTTTATGTAGGTTACACACTAAAGATATTTCACATTGTACTGAAATTTTTAAACTTTTGGATATTTGTGTGCTCCTGCACATCTCTGTATGTGTAACAAGCGAGTGTACACACATTGTCCACCTGCCATAGGCAATACAATATTTATAATGCGCCTAGCGCTGACTTTAGACCAGGGTTTCGCTGGTCAATCGCACAATCACTTTCCGCTGCCTTAAGAAAACAATTCGCCAGCAATGTGCTAGACCCCACCTCATGTTTAGACCAACAGGCGCTCAAATGGGCACAAGTGCATTTGCTATTTAAACAACATGGGCGCTGGACTGTGTCGGTCTGAAACTAGCAAATATGCTTGCGTCCCCGCTTTGCGCCGGTTGTAAGATAGGGCCTGAAGTCTTTATAGGTATGTCTGGCTGCTCGGTAGCCATCTTGATAACGCTTCCGGACAGTTATTATGGGCCAACAGGACCTAGCCCCTATCTAAATGCATCACAATTGGCTTAATAGTTTAACAGTTTGGCTGTTATAAAACAGATGATTAACTCTTTATGGGTAAGGGTGGGACAGTCATCTTTGGTGTTGGACTTCTCTTCTTCTGTTCAATTCTTTATGTGGTCTATGTCTGGGTAATCCCTCAAGCTGCACACCAAACATGCTCTTATAGGTGGTACACTGTACCTTGCCCTGGATAGTGCAGAGAACACCTATCTTCTGGCAGAAGGCATAGAAGAGATTGGCCAGATCCAGATTGGGCAGCTGTCCATTGAGTCCTTCCAGAACCAGGTCCAAACTGGTGATGACGTCACTGCTAAGCTCCAGAGAGAGCGCTGCCTGGATGGAGCCACCGCGCCCCTGCAGGTGAGACCACTCCATGCCTAAGAGACAAAAACAAGAGGTGGAATAATGGTATGAGATTGTTGTTACATCAGGGTACTTACTTGGGTAACATGACCTGAACGTATAATGATGTGAACATAGCAATGTAACTTGAGGCAAGATAGCTGTCTGTTTTGTTATGCTGGATAAAAGCATCTGACTTACTAATAGAGTCAACTAATGGCGCTTTTCCACTGTGTGGTACCAGCTCAACTCACCTGGTCTCTACTCGCTTTGGAAGCTGTTCCACTGTGTGGTACCAGCTCAACTCACCTGGTCTCTACTCGCTTTGGGAGCTGTTCCACTGTGTGGTACCAGCTCAATTCACCTGGTCTCTACTCGCTTTGGGAGCTGTTCCACTGCATGTTACCAGCTCAACTCACCTGGTCTCTACTCGCTTTGGAAGCTGTTCCACTGTGTGGTACCAGCTCAATTCACCTGGTCTCTACTCGCTTTGGGAGCTGTTCCACTGCATGTTACC
>JAODUH010022707.1:0-24884 GCA_027564835.1 Typhlichthys subterraneus
TATTAAAATTATTATAGTTAATACAGGCAGCCAGGGGCCCCTTTCTGAGTCAGGGCCCTGGGCACGTGCCCAGCAGGACCGTGCGTTAATCCGTCCATGGACGTCATTACTACTTCTAAGCCGCGACCTTAGATACCGAGAAACCTTACAAACCTTTCGGCCAAGACTCTCTCAGGAGGGCTTGGGGTTCTGAACTTAACATTATATAATTTGGTGTTGTTAATTACTTCTGAACCTGCGACCTTCAGATACTTGAGAAGCCTTACAAACTTCTTAACTGAGCCTCCCCAAGGGAGTTTCAGAAGTAATAGACCCAACATTATTATTTATTTATTTATTTATTTGGATTGCAGTACAGCTAAATGTGTCAATACTGCATAACAAAAAGTTATTCAAAATCACTAAAAGGCCCCGAGGACAAATAATAATTTATGCATTCACGATATGGATTCCTGTGAAATGTATAATTATGAAAATGTGTTTGAATGCAAAACTAGCTGACTAGAATCCCATATAAAAGGCTTTAAAAGAGTATTGCCATTAGCCGTGTCACAGCAAGTTTTTAGTGTACCTCTGTCCTTGGGGAGTAGTTTAACTGGCCAACACTTCATATGGAAGTCACATCAGATGGAGATTATTAGAGAAAACGCCTCTGCTACAATACATCATCAAGAATATGCGTGTCATTAGCCCCTGGATGTACTGTAGCAGGCAACATGGGTTGAATCTGTGTAAAGGAAGTCCTCCGCGGTGAAAATCACTTTAGTAATGTAAAACATAATGGACGTTTCTGTGGCAACACAGTGGGGATGGGGGTCATCTTCCTGTGTATGTGCTGTGAATGAATTTGAGCAAATACATTTATATAAAAAATAGATGTATTGAGCGTGACAAGTGTCATATGTGACGTTCTGATTTATTATGGAGATATGCCAAGGGGATTCGCCATATGTATTATCGTAAGAGCCCTTTGACATACCTTTGTTAACTATCGCCCTTTTCTCTTTTACTCCCCAATTATCCTCAGGACACAAATAACCTTTCTCCTCTCTTGCATAGTTAGTGGGAGTTAGTGGGATCACTAGCATTTGAAATGTCAGAAATCATAACATCTAATTTTACACCGTGTTCTGTAAAAGGTCTGCGCTATAATGCCACAATTTCACCTTTGAAAACGCTTACACTATACAGAACACTGAAGAAGAAGACTACATAGAATCTAGATATATCAGGGCCCATACATCACTGGTGTGCCTTTGAGATCCGGCCGGTCCTGGCTGCCACTGGAGATCAGCGTGGCCTTTGCAGAGATGGAGGCATCATTGGATTAGTTGCCATATGGGCTGTCATCCTCTAGAGGAAGATTGATTAATACAATTTGGGAATGGACTGACACTGACTGACATTTCAGCCCCGTTTATGGTTCACGGTTGGAAACACAACTGCCCATGAAACACTGTGAGGTAGCGGTAGAACAGGGTCCATGCCCACTGTATAGTCAGATTGTAATGCATTTCAATGGAGCAAAAATAGAACGCTTTTGGTCTCTTAAGTGGGCGTGTCACAAACGGCATTTAGCTGTGGAGGCTGACGTAAGCAGCGCCCAGACAGCAAGTAAAATGATCTCAAAACAGTTCGCTGCAGAAATGCTGCTGTGGCCTCAGGTTGATCATAGGTACTTGGGAATTAATCTTATATACTCAAAATATTCATTATCACCCCAGTGAATTGTGGGCAATAGTGTGGTGAAATCTGTGTACCTCCCCATTGACTTGCATGGAACACTGGGTCATTCTGGTCTGCATAAAGGGAGACAAGTCCCCTCCCCCTCCTCTTTCTCCTCCATCTTCTCTGTTAAATGCGACCCTCTCTGGTGTAGTCACTCACATGAGGGAGGAGGTGCATGCAGTCTTTCAAATCAAAACAATAAAGCACTTTCAGTGGATTACACAACACTACTTTTATGCAGGACATAAATGGTTGCAAATGATCTACAGTACATCAAACACTACAAACATTAATGTATTATGTTGTTATGTTGAGAAGATACACAAGTTGGGAATATAATCAGTTCGATTTAAAAATCACGGAATAAATTAGATTACTGCAGTAATATGATTGTGAGTTGAGTATGAAAAAATATTACTCACATTTAATCAAGTTGGAGGCAAATAAAACACAATCCAATCTAATGTATGCATTTGACAATATGAACTAATGATAGAGAAGGCTCTTTGACACGCTAAATAAAAGGCGATTAAATAGTGGAATGTAGTGTGATGTGATGAAGCATTTGTGACTTCTGTTCACTAGTCCCTACACAACCCTCCCCCACCAACCCCCACGGGAACCAATTAAGAGCTGAGTGAGAAGCGCATCACAGCTTCACTATTAATCATGCTACAAAAGAGAGGTATGGTATAAATGGCCTGCTCTCTGGGTTTGTTTACAGTTGAGCTTGAAAGAGGTTGCAAACCCATCTCTCTCTCTCTCTCCCTCCCTCTCTCACTCTCCCTCCCTCTCTCCCTCTCTCTCTCTCTCTCTCCCTCCCTCTCTTGCTCTCTCTCTCTCTCTCTCTCTCCCCCCCCCTCTCTCTCTCTCTCTCTCCCCATTATTACAAGCCCATTTGTTTTCAATCCACACATACCCCGGGTCCACGATGTTATCATAACAATCCAATATTTTTTTATCTGAACACACACACACACACGCATACATTGCTCTTCCTCTTCCTCATTATATTTGCTCTTCCTTTCATGCCAGGCTTATGCACTACATATTTCTGTCAAGCAAGGCAACCTAATTGAATTAGGTTCTCTCTTCATCGTGCTACACTTATCCAATACAGTGTAATCAATGAGCTGGGGGACTGGCTCACAGGCCCTAGCCTCTGGACCATGGCTGGGTGTATGCAAGGGCACTGGCACAGCCACAGGAAGGAGAGCGGAGCAAAATGAACAGACGAATACTGTTGAACGACTCGTTCTCACGTTTGATTCATCACGACTCCTGAACGCAGGTAGTGGTCGCAATACACAGCAACTGACATTGTTTGAGTTTGTTGCAATGTAAATCAAATTGGTACCAAAGCTATACCAAAATGACTTGGCATATACAGTACAGTATGATACTGTAATAACCTAACTGTCTATGTTTAGGGGTGATCCATGCATAAGTACGTTAATTGTGTAGTGACAACCTACTTTTACATTTTACCGTGCCGTGACTCAGCACTACCTCTTCCATACTTAAATTGGACTCAACTTGAATTTGATACTTCTACAGTATACGGTAAATGTTCTGCTGACTCACAATGAATGAATCGATGAATCAACTATATTAATCCAATTTCCTGCCACTACTGATGGGAGCTTTCGAAACATCTTGGAGACAGCTCAGCTTCTGCCGATTGTTTTTGATTGGTGAGTGGAATCTTATGGTTAATTAGTTAATAATGTTCATAACTTTGTTATTTTCAGCCAATGCATTTGATTACCTTACATCTTACATTACGACATATTATAGTATGTATATACGGTACATAATGCTTAAATTCCATTAATTATTTCCCTGAATTCTTAACTCACTGTTGTATTCTGCTTTTTTTTTACTGTTAGTTAATCTTTGTGTGTTAGAGCTTGAACTGTCAATGTGTTCAAAACCAGTCTTAAGTGTACAGCTCTTTGGTACACTTTTAATTTGATTAAAGGTTCTCTAAAAATATAGTAAACTAGTAGTACTGTTAAATTGTACTAGTTAATTAAAGGGTCTGGTAGGACCTGCGTCTGTCAAAACACGTTTAGCCTCCAAGACTGCTCCACAGGCCACCCAATCAAAAATCAACATCATAGCTCACCAGCCAGCTGTCTCCCAGACGGAGCTGCAGCTGAGCTGTTCCAATAACTAAAACTGTCAATACTTTACACGTATCAGTAAAACTCAAAGTACATGAGAGGAGGAAATGGATGTTTGACCTCTGCGTTCTTGATGGGACTTCTGCAGTACGGCTAACAAGCCATCAGATACACATACTGTAGTCCTAAGAAATCAGATAGTAGCAGCCTGACAAACACGATAAGGGAGTGTCTTGGACATTGGGTCGAATTCAGGCCTATTTTCTTTTGTATACAAATAAAGGTGGAGTAAACATCCAGAGCTGGAAATCAATAAGCCCTCATTTATATACGGATTCCCCAAGGGGTGCCTGTTTTTAATCCCATTTCAGATAAAACAGTATAATGGTTGTAGAGACTGCATCCTTCCAGTAATACAGTATGCATCAGCCACAGAAGGAGGAGACTGTGAAATCCAGTCGACTTTCATTTCTTAGCAGCACAGTTAGGTGATTAATTAGATCAGCTTGGCGGATACATTGTGTGCCGTGTAAAACAGCAAGGAATCTTAGAGGTGTGTAATTATGCATTCTCGAATGTGAATTCTTCTTAGAAAAAGATACGATTCACTTGAATGACCTATATTCAGTTGGATAACCTATACACTCTCTCCTGAGTACCCGCTCTCTAGCCTGGTGTAACCAGACGGTCTGGTCTTTGTGTGGTGTGTGGTGGTGTTTGTGTAGACCTCTGGTTCATTTTGAAATTATTGGGCAGTGCTGAACCAATCGGCGTTGCTATAACTGTTTTGATCACCTCATCTAGCTCTACCACCATTTTGAAACACCCTTGACATCAATTTCATCTCACTAACCCACACTGATTGGTCCACCAGTAGGGTGGCTGTGCGAACACTAATGCGAACAGGGTTTCCAGACTGTAATCTCAGCGAATATAAATTAACATGAGAGCAATAGTCAGGCGGAGCCAGGCTACACGCTCTCTGCTTTCAATGTGAATGTTTTCAACACAAGGCATTTATGACACTAGATGATTCATGGTTATCCTCCTGAGAATCTGCACCATTCAAAGCCAAGTCATGTGGTGTCGTAGAGACATACAACAGACGTTTTGAAGATGGAAAAGAAAGAAAATGACAAGTGCCAATATACACGTCTTTGCCAAATAGCTATATTATTCATCTTGTGCTTTTTTTTGTTTGGTAATACTCAAAGGCACATCTACGGCCACAGAAGGCCAGCTAATTTGAATATCTTGAAGGGCTTAGACATTTCTAATAATAATGTTTTCATAGGTATAGAAACCCCATAGTATTTCCTGTAGAGGTTGTAGTAGAGGTTTATTAATGTTATGTATATGTTATTAATTATTAATGATTAATATACTGTTTATTAATGATCATAACTGAAGAAAAAAAAGTTCACTTCAAAATATTTTAACTGAAGTTAAAAGCTTGAATATAGCATGCAGTTACCGTAATAGGAAAGCAGTATGAAAATACAGCAAACAACTATATATATTATATGTAAATATATAGTATAGGGTTATTGCATCCTGAGCAGAGAATGATAGCACACCAGCTCCTCTGTTCTATGTTTACAGATACAGACAGCGTGTGCATGTGTGTGTGTGTGGTCCACTATTTGTTTTGGTCTGAGATGCTGGTGCGCATAGGGTGACCTCTAGTGGCATAACATCATAGAGATCACTTTAAAGTAAATGTTACTAAAGATAATAAGCAGCAACTATCTAATTAGCTCGATGTAGGGGAGAGTTGGCCTGGATAGATTATATCAAATATATCATATAGCTTTGGTCCCCACAGCTTTGAGACAGTGGAATCTGGTGCTTTTCTATACTTTTGCAAAGCCTTTCGCTCTTTTGCTGTCACTTTCTTTCAGATTCATATACAGTCAAATAGATAGGAAGAACGAGAGGATACCGGTGACTGGGAAGCCGCATAGTGGGGGGAGGGGGGCCTTTAATGTGTAGAATATGACCCCACAACATGGCGGATGTTGCAATAAATAGGTTCTGAGCACTGTGCTGTTCTTTTGCTGGAAGTTGAAAGAGAGGTTGTGGAATGGAACTTTCCCCACATTCTCATAGGCTTATATGTGTCTGAGCGATAATGGCAAACATACTTTATTTTAAATAATTGGACTTTTAATGTTTTCTTTGGCCACTGGCATAACAGAAACCACATTGGCTGCTTCAGAACCTAAAATGTGGGTCTTCTTTGCATAATTATTTTTTGTTTGAGTTCGCTTTTCAGCAGTAGGGCCTACTTTTCTGTTATCATTAGCAAAAACAGAGAAGGGTATATAAGGGTATATATTTATGTATAGAATGGGAGTTTGTAACACAGAGCTTTTCAAATACATTTTACAACATTGATTGAAGCCAAATCATTCAACACATTCAAAATGTTATCTTAATAACAGAACATCCTCCTTCCGTATATTTCATTATTGCTCAGTGTGATTTTGTTTTCTTTTCAATGATTCTTACAGTATTCTACTAACTGAAGCAATAAAATATTTATGTCATAAAGATTTATTTTGTACTCTGACAGGTTTGTTTTACGTTTGTTTGGCTACACTAAATTGCAATACAACAATAAAATACAATCCCGTGTGTGTAGCCCATGCTGTTGTAAATGCCTGTGCAGATAAAATCCTACCTCTGAACAAGGACATTAGCTGATTTGTATTCATGCAGTTGAGTTTATCCAAGTTTTCCCCCATTTATCTAGACTATACTGTATATCTTGAAATAGAAGAGACAAGGGTGTATATCTTAGGAGACAAAATATTTCTGCTTATGGGGTGTTCTATTTTTCAGGTGAAGTCGCTAGTAGGCCTAGTGTTAATCGGTACGGTAGATGAAAAACTGCAGATTGTAGCATACTGTACCTTTTCATTGCTATAGGTCCTATAGCAATACCTTTTCATTGCTATAGGTCCTATAGCAATGAAAAGGTACAGTATGCTACAATCCTAGGTGCTGTCCTATAGTATAGGACTATTAAGATGTAACCAACATAGTTTGGCTTAATCTATTGTTCACTGTGATCTAGCACAATTGCTCTCATTTGGAGATAGGTGGCAAATAAAACATCTAGACAAAATGATTTGATTAAGCGTATGTTTTATGCCATGACAAACTCAGTAGCCTAATAGCCAGTGCTGCCGTGACAGACGATTGTTTTTTATGGTCCGCTGATATAATTTGTATTATGCTGACATCTGTTGGTCAAAGGCAGAATTGCTGTTAAGAGTTTCAGTATTGAGCTTCCAGCAAGCGAAGCTGTATTTTAAAGCCACTTTCTTATTATAAAGGGTGAGTAAGCTGTCAAAGGCTTTCATCAGATTCAGTTATTTATTTAGTAGGTATTAGGAACCCAAATGCTTTTGATATGCAGAAGTGTAAACTCTGTCTAACCTTAGTTTAAGATAATATTGCCAAACAGTTAGCTAACAGCTATCGTCTACGGCAGCCTACGGTACCAACCCATTGTTAGCTATGAGAATAAACAGCGGTTATTTATTCGATCGTTTCAAGTGCATACTGCCTACTACATTATACTAGCATACTAGAAGAGCAATTAACTACATTTACCATGAATTTGAAACATATATCCAACGTCAACGAGGAAGCCTATATTTCATGATAAACGTCCAGGCATGTAATATACCGTATATACCCATACTACTACCATACCCGTACAGCTGCTCGAAGTTAAAGTACTTAAATAAACGTGTCGTTTTCAAGTAATACCATTTCCCATTTTAGTCAGCCCATTGAGTCTATTGTGTGTTATTTTGATTTGAGCTGCCAACGCATCTGTGTGATGTGATCTCTGGTTTCGTCCAGTTGGATGCTACAGATGAAACAAAACATCACACAGGATGGATTCCAGTGGAAAGAGCTCAACGCTGCAGTTAGTGGTGTTGGCTACTAGCTCAGCCTTGACTGCAGTTTTTTATTCAATGTACAAGAGGCAGGCTACAACAGTGGCTAGATTAAAGGTTTGCACCAAATATCAAATTATATTGTATACAACATGCATTATTGCATCTTGGTTGTCTGTGCTAATTTTTAAGTGTGTTTTACAGGAAGCCAGAAAGATCTCCATTGATCAGGATCTGAAAACCATTCTGTCTGACACCCCTGGCAGATGTGTCCCGTATGCTGTGATAGAAGGTGTATCTTTTACATCTTCTTGCCTTCATAGAACATGTTTCTTTTAGAACCACATTGTCTAATCACAATTGGTTTATAAATGATTCAGCACACCAGCAGGTTTTACGTCACCACCTATAAATAATATAAGTCTGACTTAGTGTCTTATTTCTGTCTTATTTTAGGCGTTGTGAGGTCTGTGAAGGATACCCTGAACAGTCAGTTTGTTGACAATTGTAAAGGCGTCATTGAGAGGCTAACTCTGAAGGAGAAGAAGTTTGTGTGGAATCGGACCACACGTATTTGGTAAGTGTTTGTCTGAGCGGTTTGTCTACAGTGAGATTAACATGATGGGGAATACATTATATGAACTACACAATGGTACACTCCTGAATTGCTTCATAGGGGGACCCTTTTTAACACAGAATCAAATAACTTAAGTTGGTTCATCTTCTGCGTTTAAACTGCTTTTGACAACCAACTAAATCTTTCAAAGCTGGCCTTCAAAAATCCCTTCAATTTCACAGTCTGAACTCCACTTGCCACTGGCCTTTCGAGGCACAGCCAATAAGCTTAGAGCCTGTGACATACTGTGACACAATAAAATACAGATTCTGATACTACTGTAGTATCAGAATCGTTAGTAAGTATAAGCAGCCAAGTTGTCGTTGTTAATTCTTTCAGTATGTACAGTGCTACTGCTCTGAGCCCTGCTAAAGATGTTGTTGTCACGTAAAAGCAGCTTCGCTGTGTTGAAGCCGCAGTACCAACAGTGTGATTGTGGTCACGCCAACAGGAAAGACACGGAGAAAATCCTCCACCAGCGCACCAACACAGTCCCCTTCGACCTGTCCAGCCCCGACGAAGCCGTGACAGCCTCTGTGCGCGTGATACGGCCGCTGAACGCGTCGGAGCTGAACCTGGAGACCACCTACGAGACCTTCTACCCCACGGTCCAGTCCCTGTCCAACGTCATCTGCCACTTCTTCAGCGGGGAGCGACCCCAGGGGATCCGCGAGACGGAGCAGATGCTGCGATTGGGAGAGGCCGTCACTGGTGTCGGGGAGCTGGTCCTTGACAACGGCATGGTCAAACTGCAGCCGCCCAAGCAGAGCTTCCCTTACTTCCTCACCCTGCTGGACTTTGAGTCCCTGCTCAAGAAGCAGGAGCACAGCGTGCGGAAGTGGAAGCTCCTCACGGTGGTCTTCGGCGTGGCCGCCTGCACCGCGCTCCTCTACTTTCTGCGGAAGTGCTACGAGCACCGCCGGCAGAGAAGCAAGGAGAGGAGTGTGCTGGAGGAGTTCAAGGACCACCAGAGGAGGCGGCTACAGGAGCTCAACATGGATGAAGGCAGTTTATCCCCCAGCGCCTGCACTGTGTGCTTGAGCCGCGAGCGCACCTATGTGTTTCTGGAGTGTGGTCACGTGTGTGCCTGTGATCACTGCTACCAGGCCCTGACTAACCCCAAAACATGCCCCATCTGTAGGGCGCCTATAGACCGGGTGGTGCTGCTTTACAACAGCTAATGTCGACTTGGCTGGGCAGTCAATGGCCTGTGCTGCACTAGGATAAAGTACTCACCCTTTTCTGCAGTTGAAGGGGAATACCCCAAAGGGCATTTGAGGTCCGTTGGAACATTTGTAGTCCCCGTTCTTGTCCAATACTTTGGTTGTCAGGGCAATCATTTATTTTCCTGCCAGATTGTGAAAATGACACATTTGCCAAAAGAAAAAGAAAGAAATACTATTTTGAAGGTAATTGATGGGATTGATGCCACACATGCCACACATCTAAGTAATCTTACATTTATGCAGAAATATGCTTTAAGTAATTTTACATTTATGCAGAGCATACCAGTATTATGCCATCTGTGAGGGTGGTTGACTGATTTGACCGTTGCTTTTATTTTGAAATGTACGCATTTTGTACATTGTACGACACACTCTAGAGTCTTTGGGTAAGAAATTAGGTCAGGACTTCAACGCATACAGTACATTATGATGATACAGTACAGTATGATGAAACAGGACGCTCTTAGCAAAGTGCATTTGAAATGAAGACAGTAAATCAATAAATAATTAATTAATGGCGACTGCTGTGTATTGTTGTATGTTGGCATGGTGTGTGTAGTATGGTGTGTTAGTTTTGTGCTTTTGTTTCTCTTCCGGTGGGGAAGTCACAGTCACACTACCAGCCTATTTGTGTGTCTTTAATGGATGCCTTCTGTTCTGGCCATTGGGACCAGGTGTGAAGGGTTGTAACAGGAGTAGTGACTGTCAGCTGTAGCAAAATGAACCACAGCCGGCTCCAGTGCATTCTTTGTCTGCTCTCAGAAGCCACAGACCATCAGGGAAATCTATTATTCTTGTTTCTTTGCTGTTCTTGTTTTCGCTGATTGAACCTCAATAAAGACTAATTGAATGTTGGCCAATTTCTGCAGAAGAACATTTTCATTGGAAAAATAATGGGTCTGACAACAGAGAAAATATAAACCTGACAATGTATCTGGCTTTTACCAGCAGAGGGTGATATTGTACTTGGCTGATAACACAAGCACATTTAAATACTGTATATTGCACCTTACTTATGTTTGGCATGGCCAGAACCTATACTGTACAGCAGTACTACATTAGAGGGGGGAATTTAATTAAACAATTTACGAAAAAATATATTTGATCTTAAAATGATTTATATAAAGTGTGTATAGTTGCTGATTACTACAATTCACACTTTATTTAAGTTAATACACTCAGTGATTTGTGCAATAACCATTAAGGCCTTGGTATTGAGAGGCTATATGTATTATTGTATTGCAGGAGAGTAGCACTATGGCCCCATGCACATCCTGCATGTGTGGGCCTGCTATTCCCCTCTCTGATATTTTATATGGTTCAGTAGTTGTAACAAATACCACAACTGCTACTTTGATGCAAAACTATAACTTATTTTTCTGTTAATAAACAATAGTTTGTAATTTAAGTGAATTAACACCTAATATTTTGTATTATATGTATTTTTCACACAGGGCACATTTTTTAAGCAAACATGTAAATGATGACTGGCATCACGTTTTCCTCAAGTGTTTCAGGTTATCTTGGAAAAGTGAGAAACGGGTTTGAAAGAACATATAGGCTACACAGTAATGACATAAATGTCAAATGTGCACTTAATATGAGCAAAAATGTTATATGCCTTAGCCGCTTAACAAGCTTAACATCATCTGCAATATCAAACTTTGATGTTTGTTTTTATGCTGCTTGTTGTATTTTCTTAAGCCCATGGTAATCCAGTGTAGTGTACTTTAAACATACATAAATAATACATGGCCAAACTGTTTCTGTTTTATTTAGCATAACAGCGAACTTCATGCGATTCATTCATACCATTAGACCTTCCACAAAGCACAGTCATAGTGACACATTTCTTTGGGAATATGTCTTTGGGCTTACCGTAACATAACGTAAACAAACAGTAGTGACAGGCTTCTGTTAATAGCCTATTTATTACTCTACATTTAGAAAATAGGACCGGCTTTACAGTTAACGGTTTGAGCAGTTAACTAATGAACAGACCTGAATCTGCAGTGTAGAGTTGCTTTATTTAAAATAGGATCTGTTCAGTGAGCTGCATGATATAGCAACTCTATTAAATGCCTTTGCATTTATTACACCTAAAGAGCAATTAGTGGTTTCTACAGTGGACTATTTTACATAAGGATAATTGCAGAACTCATAACTGGTGTTTAAGTGATTGTTAAGTTCACTTCTAACAGGCTGTCTCTTCAGGTTCTCTAGTCTTCAGGGAGATGGGAGATGAGATAAAGGTAGAACGGTACCTGGACTTTTCCTGCTCTCATCACAAAACCGAGAAGTTCAACTGTAGGTAAAACAGACACATATCATGTATGTACTGTATGTAGGCCTACTGTATAAAAAACATTCAAACTGCAACATCGATTGCAGCAACAGTGTCCTAGTTGCTTTATTTTACCTGATGCCTTGGTTTAGGTCTTATCTAAGATTGATAGGATTAGATCAGTTAAGAAGAACATTCTTGATTCAGATGTCACAGAAATGGTCAGTCCGTACAAGGAGCACTCAGCCTTTATCTCGTTCCTTTCATTTGGCATGTTGTGCATGTCTTTTGCCTCTAGTGTTAGCACTTAAACCTGCAGGCCTGTGAGCTTTGCTTCTTGCTGGTACATTTGAGCAAATCCCAACAAAACAAATGTCTGAACATTTGGCTGTCAGTAGAATTACAATCAAACTACATGATGCTGTTAACATTTCCAGACGGCAACCATAGCAACATCAATTTGAGCCTACGGAGTTCTTATTCTCCTGTTTAGGATGATATCAGTGTCAAGCTGCGAACCAATTACAATAGTGGCCTGTCTCTGGACCATTAAACACAGGAGGCTACTCTGGATATTCATCAGATTGCTTTTTTAAAATAAAACATAATCTCATAGAGCACCTGAGTCTCTATAACAGTTGATGAGATTTGATGGAATCGTGGCCAAAGTCATTGGTGGGAATCCTGCAGTTGCTATGGAGACAATTCTAATTGAACAGGCAGTATGATTTCAGCCAACAGAAAGAAAAGGTGAATTGTGAGATCCCTCCTCTTGTTGATTGCTTTGAATTGTATTACATGTATTACACTTGTTATTCCTCTCTGGGCTTTTGCACTGTGCACTAAACAGAAAATGGCAACAAAAAAGAAATGCAAATACACAGCTTTCATAACATAAAAAATGTCACTTTAGAAATATGTACGCATGGTAGTCGGAGCTTGTGTGGCGTTGTGCAGCATGCGCAGTCTGCTATGAGCCTATGCGTTGACAATATGGGTTCACCAGAGAGCTCAAGAGCTTGTCTAACGTCTTTGTCTAATAGTTGGATAATACTGAATGTCTTCAATGGGCTTTGTCTTACCTCAGTCACTCTGTGGTCAGTGTATTGATACTACGGGCTGTGATATTGATATTCTGTGTGTAAACTTTAGAAAGGTTCTGCTTAGTAGCGACAACCTATTAGAGCATCCTATGTACAGTATATCAACCAAGTAATAATGACCTGCCATTCCCTTTTATAGGCCTAGCACCAGATAAAGAATGGCATAGGGCCTATATTTGGATATAAGTAACATGACATATCTTTTGCTATAACTGAATGAAAATGTAAAAAAAAACATAACTAAATGTAGTTACCAAAGCTATATGTACCGCTGCTCAATGAAAGAATTATAGTATAACCTCTGGTTTTAAATCTCTATTCAGAGAGCTAGGACTCCCCAGTGATTCAATCTGAAAAGCTATAGCATTATCCATTACTACACCACAATCCAACACATTTGACTGCAGCTTTTTGGTGTCAAAAAGTTAATATCCCCACAATAATGTTAGTCATGCTTGCCAGTGAATTGACTGTTGATTGAAACTATTCTGCATATTTTTTCATAATCTAGTCTTATATACAAACATGGTAAGTGGACATCATAATCACAATATTGCAAAGTGCAAATAATATTGACCAAGCCATATAGCCAGTTGCAACATGCAACATGGTTTACATAGACAGTAGCCTAGCAACAACAGAGCAAAAGATATGATTGGATATTTTCCAGGACCCAATGTCTGAATCATGTATGAAAATAACCTGCATCTGACTGAAAACATACAGCACAATGAACTCCAATGAATTGTCCAATAAATTAAACTTTTTCTTTTCTTCAGACTGGTTTTTGATAAATTGGGTTCATGTATTGAACTAAGAGAGGCACCTCAAGTCTCCCAATTCAGTCTTTATAGGTCTCTTGCTCTTCAAAGCCATGAGAAATAATATAAATGTTGTGTTCACGTTTTCATCTTAGAAGCGGGGCTAAAGATGGTCATCTAACACCACATTAATGAGCAATAATTTAAGGAGACTGCCTTCCTCTAAATCTCAGTATGACATTGTAAACATGCCTTATCACGTCATAATTGTGCCTGGTATTGCTGATGCCTTGCCCTAATTAGCTCTTGAAATTGCAAGGATGCACATTATACCTTGGCAATGACTTATTTGGTAAACAAAATGTACATGATAAATTAGCCTACATTTCACATATTCATCAATAGGTTATCATAGAAAAAATGTGATTTCATGTGTGGCACGAAATATATATTTTTTGGAGTGAGAAAATAACCGCTTCATATCCAACAATTTTGATACAGAAACTATTTTATTTCATGCACCGTAGCTGGTCACAGCATTGACATTTTATACACAATAGAAGCTTTAAACAGCTTCAAACAGTCAACATTCATTTCAAATGACACACAGCAACTTGTAAGGTACTACACCGTACTGTAAAACTGACACAGAAACATAAAAATACGTGTCACAATTACAGCCGGACTTATCACTGCAGTTACAGCACTAAAATATTACTATATGACATCAATCTCTCAGTTTAGAGAGCAAAATGCTGCACAATTGGTTTAAAAGTATGGCAATCCACTTTTGAAACATCATGAACACTTGCCATGCAGGACGATGAATGCAATAGTGCCCGAGTGAAAAAACATACCTGAGTAAAACAATACCGTAACAGTATAAGAAAAAAACAAGATACTGAGACAAAGAAATATGTGGTGGATAGCACATGGACATGTACTGCATGTATTCTGTGAACTGCTTCAACACTTTCTTAGGCACTTTTGGCAGATTAAATTAGGGAGTGTATGACTTTTTAATTTTTCATAATCCATAATATTTCATCAGGTTTTACAGATTAAAACCATTAGTACCTGACAAATATAGATATACTCTAGGTACAAGTAGAGTACACCTATAGCACATTCATGGAAAAGTCCAACTTTCTATTCCACCTACCTTTTTCTAATTAAAATCTTCTAAAAGCCAGACATGTATGATATTACTGGCTGATCCTATGATACAATTAGTGTTGTAGCAGGTTTTCAAGAAGGGTGACTTCTGCATTTATCCTGCCAAATGTGTGGGGTCTAATCAACCAATTAATGTCAAACATATCTATCTTTACAGGCCTTGTTAGTGCTGTGACAATGCCATTTTGAGGAATTTTGAGAAAGACGGAAAGAAGTCAAGCTGGTCAGACATTCCACCTGAAAGTAAAAATAAAATGAAATAAAAAAGGACATGCTAGAAAATTACATAATCATAGCTTCTAATACTGAATTAGCCATGCCGACATTTGCATATTTACTGTCTCTTTTGTCATTTAATAATATTGTAATAACAGACATTAAGAGACACTGGCAGCATTAGTGGCAAGTTATTTGTACCTTGCAAGTACCCAAATGGCATAGGAAACGGCTGTAAAGATCACAAATACAAAACGGAAATTATGTCAAAAACCAGACACGGCCTATGTGATGTAAATAAATGATGCTAATGGCCCGCGGTAGAGCATGCTAGCTATTTAACAATGACATTTGTACTACTTAAAAATAAAACAAATCTCTGCTACACTGCACATCAGATTCCACGCTAACATGGATCTATAGCTACATGTCGCACCATCAAGGTATCTCACTTGTCTCTCTGGCCCTTGGGCCTGTGATATGCTCTTAAGAATATTACACAAAAATCACACTAAATACACAATGCTCACAAGTTCAACAAGACACAATTGGACACCAGAAGGCATAACGTATAGAACGTCTTACAGCATCAGTTAGCATAGTATCATGACGTGGGTCCCCCTCTCTCTCTCCCCCCCTCTCTCTCTTCCTCTCTCTCCCCCTCTATCAATCTAACCTAGTTGTGTTTGCTCCAGATGGCACCGGTCCATGTAACCACTCACACCAGTGAGAGCCACTGTGCTAGAGCATGCATTCTGAACACAACTGGACTGGTATAATTGAGAAAAAGGAGCCTTTCCCAGCCTTGGATGCTGGGAAGATTTACAGTTGGTGTCCAGTTCAGTTCAACAGCCTTCCTTGGCCTGCAACACGTGCACGCACGCACACATGCACACGCACACACACACACGCACGAATGCGCACACACACGCACAAGCACGCACACGCACATGCACATGCACGCGCTCACAGATGTTAAGTGTACCCGGCTGACAGTGGAGAAAAGAGAGCAGGACACCTCACTAATATTTCACCACTAACAGCTCCCCAGGAGCTGCTGTGCTATTTCCATTAGAGAGACACTCTTTGTCGAGCTGACGCCAGACCCCCACCGTGAATATTCACCCCACCCCAAATGCAAAAGCTAGGAGTGCCACTAGGGGTCCTATAACCCAATGAACCTTTCGCCAGAGTTTGACTACGTTCTGACTACGTAATCAGGCCGGGATGTTGCCGCAGTTTGTCGGAGTGCCACTAGGGGTCCTATAACCTAATTGAGGAGTGTTCTTTAAAATGTATAGAGTGTGAACAAACCAAGCATCTATCAGCTCCAGCACGCTGGCGATAAAAGACAGTAATGATGTTGTAAAGTAAGTAAAGTGATGTTGTCGCTGAGGCGTGATCGCGTCGCATTTAGTTAGGACACAGTCTAAGAACGTCTCTGTGGTCACGGAGTGTTTTGAGCTCCCACATGTAAAGGCCAGCGCCCACTAGAGGCGTTGACACGCGTCTAGAGACACCAGAATTGTAGAACATCGTTCTTTTTAACGGGGACCCACTTGTGTCAGACGCCCACTAGTGGTCGCACGCTGATCTATTTCTTCAACATCAAATTCCATTAGCATGCACTGACCCATCTGCAGAGTTTTGAGCTCATCTGCCAGTTTACATTCACCTTTCGAACATGTATTAAACGCGTATTCTTTGACAAGCTGCCCAACGATGACGCCAGTGACCGTTGGCCTTAAACATGTCCTCCATATCAGTGTTTTGTCTCTGGCCATCATTATGGAAATCGTTTGGACAAAGCGGACTATATAGTGACCATGTCATGTTCAGCCATAGCAAAACGTTTTTCCAGATGCTCTGCTGCAAGGACCTTTAATCGAATGAGAGGTCAGCCCACATGACTTCTAAAGAACTTGTTGCTGTGGTGACATCGCCGTGGAAATTAAACAGCTGCCACAAAACTCTGGCCTGTGCACCAACCGTGTCACCCTGTGTAACTGTCTCTGGTTAATTGCTGGGTTTAACCCCAATAAACACACATACATGTGTTTTTAATGGCTGGTTTCAACTAAATAGGCCTCAGTGCGGTGTTTAATTACTAGCCTTACCTCTCCTAACACAAACGTGTGATTTAATGAGCAGTTTTACTCACATAAACACAACTGTATTTTTTTTTTAACGACTGATGTTAACAGCAAAAATATGGGCTTGTTTTTGTGGATTGGACACTGCTTGTGATCAGGCCTTTCTTCCAGCCGTGATGGAACCCAGGCCGCCCTTAAGCCTGGCTTTAATAGCAGAACAAACATAACTCACCATCAGTAATTCCAAAGACATGTTTAATCTTCCAGAGCTTCACACTAATGGAGGGGAGTCAAATAAGCTGATTAGCAAAGAACACATTTTAAAGTCAGTTTGATTGGTTCAGTCGGAGCATAAATTATTTCAGTGCAGCCATGTAAATGATCACAAAGCATCAAACATTTGTTGCTGCTATAATGGCATAGTAGATGGTCAGGTGAATTTTATCAATGAAAATTGTAAACATTTGTTTCAAAATTAAGACAGATTTGAAATATTAAAATTTGTGCAACCACAAATAGCAAATGAATACAATTCTTCACCACTTGAAAGAAAAGGTTATAGAGTTTACCTCATAAAACTTCATAACTCATTAAACTGTAAATGTAACATGTTGCCATTGTGAAGTATACTGTTTTGAAACTGAAATTGTGTCCATCATTTTGAAACACTTTGTATATTGTAGCAACGATGGATTAAGTCTTCTAGAACTAGAAACATTAACAAGCAATAATGCCTTTCAGAAATGCATCTGTTATTTTGTCTTGCAACCTGCTTTGGCTCCACCCGATAATAATATAAGACAGTGTTTCCCAACCCTGGTCCTCGGGGAACGCTGCCCTGCATGTTCTAGATGTCTCCCTGCTCCAACACAGCTGATTCAAATGAATGGCTCGTTAGAATCCTGACAACGAGCCATTCATTTGAATCAGCTGTGTTGTAGCAGGGAGACATCTAAAACATGCAGGGCAGCGTTCCCCGAGGACCAGGGTTGGGAAACACTGGTATAAGATGTTCAATAAACACATACTGTGCATGCACACATACACACACACATGCACACATACCACCCCCTGATGGTATAAGTCTTCATTACAACTCAATGGAGTGGTCAGAACAAAAGAGGCAGATGTTGTGCACACACACACACACACACACACACACACGTACGCACACACACACAATTGCATTTATTCATGCACAGCAGCCCACACACAAACACTAAAATACCATTGTGCATTCATATGGTCTCTTTCTCTCACACACACACATACACACACACACACACAATACAATACAAGTCATTCCCACATGCTCAGTGGTGGGCAGACTTCCTGGGGGCTCACAGATTAGCCTTGGCCCAAGCCCCTAATATCCCCCACCCCTACACACACACACAATCTGTGTTATTACCCCTTTTCCTGACCATGTGCAGCGGGCTTATTCAAGCCAGTTGTTGAGAGTGAAACACACACACACACACACACAGGTATGAGTAACTTGAATATGTGTGTGATGGATGATTGAACGTGTGTGTGTGTGTGTGTGGGTTAACGCATGTATGCACATGTAATCATATACACTATATACTGTATCAAGTAAAGCAATTTCACATATGTCCAAAAGTATTAGAGTATGTTGCTGGATTTGGCTTGTATCAGGTCCTCTTCACTGCTACATTCCTTCCCCCCCTCCCCTAACTCTCCCCCACATGCCGAGCGTTAGGGAGCTCTCTGACAGCACTCCCAGAAGCTCCCAGGCTGCCCACAGCTTTACCACAGGTATCCAGTGAGCCACCACAGGCTAAGCTGGCGAACGGGTAACCAAGACCAGGTCAGCAGGTCAAGGGTTAAATCTACACTGGCTCCTACCAGGGGATTTAGTTACCTGTGGTGTGTGTGTGTGTGTGTGTGTGTGTGTGTGTGGGTGTGTGCAGGTGTGTGTGTGTGTGTGTACACATGGTTGTCTACACACCCCAAGTGTTCCCTTAAACAGCATTTCTGTGTATCCACTTATACCCTCCATACACAACCTTTAACCTCTCTGCTCCCCTAAGGCATTCTGGGACAAGGTCCAGCGCCAGACCTGAAGCAGATTACACTTCCTGCTTGAAATGAGAGGACAGAGAGAGAGAGAGAGACGGAGAGAGAGAGAGGGAGAGAGACGGAGAGAGACGGAGAGAGAGGGGGTCCACTTTTAAAGGCTTAGCACTTCTATCCCCTTAAGAAAGAAAAGGATACCATTCCAATTTTAAAGGATTATCTCCACGCCTCTATTAACATTCCCCGTTAGCGGGATGTGTTTAATGGGCAGCGAGCATCAAGACTAACGTACCACACCATACACATCCTGCTGGTGGACAATTTGTTATTTAGTTTTTATTCTTAATTTGGGGGCAGAATGTTTGTATTTATTTGTCTCCCTTATAAAATGTCAACTCAAAACAAAACACTAAAGAATGAATAAAGAGACAGAGGACACGAGACAAGGAGAGAGGGAGAGAAGGAGGGACACAGAGGGCAGGAGAGAGGGAGAGAAGGAGGGACACAGAGGGCAGGAGAGAGGGAGAGAAGGAGGGACACAGAGGGCAGGAGGAACGGAGAGATGCAAAACGAATAGGAGAGGGAGAGAAGAAGCGAGCGCAGCGGAGAGGAGAGGAATGGATTAGAGAAGAGAAGTTTCCACGGATGGAAAATACAAGGTTGCCATGGCGGCGAACCGTTGCGGGCCACTTGTATCCTCCTTCCTTTGTCTTCCTGCTTTTCTCCCATCAGACCTCCTATTCTCCTCCTGTTCTCCTCCTGACCTCGCTCCCTCCTCGCTGGGCTCAGGCCAGACGAGGAACCAGAAAGCAAACGCCACAAATTAAAAAGCAAACACCACAAGGAGGTCTCTGCCCCCTGCTTGGGGGGGGGGGGGGGGCACAGGGGCACATTGCTGAAGAGAATATGAGTTAAAAAAAGTGGTCCTCAACCCTGATCCTGGGGACCCACTGCCCTGCATGTTGTACAGTAGATGTCTCCCTGCTCCAACACACCTGATTCACATGAATGGGTTGTTATCAGTCCTCTGCACACACTGAAAAAGAAAAAGAAACTTTAATTTGAACCAGGTGTGTTGCAGGGAGGCGTATAAAACAGTCCTGGGGACTGCATGTTTTCCCTGTTCCAACACACCTGACTCAAATGAATGGTTTCTTTTTTTCAGTCTCTGCAGAAGCTTGATAACAACATATTCATTGGAGCAGGGAGACATCTACAGCATGCAGGACAGTGGGTCTCCATTACCACCATGGTGGAGGAAGCATAGCCTGGATAGAACCTTTACCGATATTGTAAGCTCTGCCTCCATGGTTGCTTCCCATAGTAGTCTGGGAATCTCACTGGAAAACTGAAAGACTTACGTGTCACACAACCTTTGTGTTTTCCCCCTGCCTGCTAGAGACCTTAATCACAGTGTTCCCAAAGACAGGAATCTGGTTTTGTTTAGATTAAAGGTATAGTCAGCTATTGCAAGATCATTTGCAAGATAATACAGTTTTGTCAAATTCAGCAAATATCTCCTCACATTTTGCTATTTGTTCACACAGAGCTTGTTCACTATTCTCCGGTTAGAGGTCTTCATGAGTCCTCCGAGATACAAAATTCAGAGATCCAACTTTTAAATGTTTGACTCGGATCTGGGTCTGGTCTGACATAAATGCTGTGATTCTCGGATAAATGTGATTTACCAACTGGAGCCGATAATTATTTGTATAATAATATGTAGCATTATGAAGCAATTACAAAATGTAACTGTTTGACGAAACAGCAGCATTCAGTGGCGCCGGTGAGTGAGCCCATGGGCCAGAGCTCCTGAACTTATAGACTTGCTTATACTTTTACTTGCTTGCGGAGCTGACCATGGTCCATGCAGGGTCCATGATAGGAATTACAAATTTAAACATTGAATAGGTCCAGCCTTGGCTTGCGTTGGTAAGTCTAAACTATTAACTAAAATCTGACCGAAATACATTTGCTTCCTTTTATCATTTGATAGCAGTGTGAGTGTGGGAGCCTGTGTGTTCCTCAGCCAACTTTTCTGCACTAATACTTGACTATCGATGTTGCAACATAATTTTAAGGTTCTGTTTATTCTTTCGATACTCAGCGGGTCTTTTGGACCGGAACGAGTATGGGTCTGTTTTAAAAAACAATATCCACTGTACTTGTCGGGTACGGCTTTGTATGTCGTTGGGTCTGACCGGAATGGATCTCCATTAATACATTTTTAATTTATGCAAATTGGGTCGGGTGAAAAATGCTTTGGCTAATTTAGGATCATGTCCAATTTTTTGGACCCCTGAAGACCTCTAATTCCGGGTGGCTGTATGTGAAAATAACAGCAAATGTAGAGTAGAGTGTCATTGTGTAAAACTCTATTCTGGGGTCCAGAGCGCAGCATAGGGTCCCTGTCTGAGCCCACAGCTTGTGCGTCGTCCATAGCAACCCATCCAAGTATTAAGGTGAATGAACGCCTGTCATCTGTCTGTTCTCCTGTACCTCACTGGAACATCGACCGTCTGGGTCTGGAGCAGCGGCCACATCTAACACGTTGAGAAAAGAAATGGCTTCCCTGAAACATGCAACATGGACCTGACAGGACTCTACACCAGACCCACACAACCAGACACATCTGGGGTCTTTACCACCTGCTAGACCCCCCTCCCACTTTGACACACACACACACACACACGCATACACACACACACAGACACAGATCTCTGGATCTCTTGTCTGTCAATGACTTGTCTCTTTCAGCAACACTGTCTGTTTGGTATGTCCACCTCAGGTAGACCCCCTCCCCAAACCCTCTCTCTCTCTCTCTCTCTCTATCTATTCAATTAAATTTCAATTCAATGGGTTTTATTGGCATGAATGTTATGATGAACAATATTGCCAAAGCACTTTACAATATAATAATGATTACAATAGAATATATTACAATATTGCATTAGAATTACCCAGTACTGACTGATTTACTGTATACAATTTCTAAATCAGTTTGAAAGAAATATTACATAAATAAACAAATAATAAAAATACAATACATTTGTACATTGCAAAATCAGTGGAAATTAAATACATCATACGTACATAAGGGTAGATTTAATTAAAGAAACGCTGGCTAATCTTTCTTCATGGCAGCAGATCACACATGGAGCTGCTGCGTTTACACATAGCTCTAGTTCGAAGTGTGTGCGTGTGCATGTGCGTGTGCATGTGCGTGTGCATGTGCATGTCTCTCTCAGGAGAGGGAAGAATGGTTATCCATCACTGACACAAACACACACACACACACACGCACACACACACACACACTGCACAGCTGCTACTGGAACCAAACCTACCAACCAATATGAGGCCAACCTTGTCTCCTCGTCATGTCATAACTTCACACATTCCTAAACGGTGCACGTTATATCAGGGAATAGTCATTCTCACAGGACACACACACATTATCCATAGCTAATGTGTGTGTCAAGGGTGGTTTGACTTTTCCCATGGAGGTACACACACACACACACACACAATCAGGATTACACACATATAGTTCTGTGTCCTGACTCCAACAAACTTGTTCATACTAAAAGTTTTATATTCTCCCCTGCTGAGTGACAAATATTCTGACAGAGAACAAATCTCTCTCTCTCTCACAGTATATAGAGCTATGATATCACAGAAACAAGCTACAAATCAGTTTACATCATTTGCGTACATCATTGTCCTGATGCTGATTGGTGCCGATTGGTTACAGGCTGTCCAGTAGTTTCAACGGGAACCAGAGGTCTACACCCAGCAGGAGGCAAAGACTTTGAACACTTCCCACTGGAGTGTAACCAGAGTGAATATGGTCTGGTTACACCAGGCTAACAGTATTACACAATGATAGGCAATGTGGCCACTGAAACCTCTCCCTCTTTCTCTCTCTCTCCTTCTCTCTCTCCCTTTCCCTCCATCTATCTCGCCCTCTCTCTATCTCTTTCCCTCTCTCTCTCTCTCTCTCTTTCCCCCTCTCTCTCTCTCTCTCTCTCTCTCCCCCTCCCTCTCTCTAGCTCTCCAGCCTGGGAGGGAGAGCTGATTGGCCAGTGGGTCCCTGGTGCACTGCAGCAACATTTCCCATGGTAGCTCAGCATGGTATGTGCCTCCGAGCTGACGTCCAATGGCAGCAGTGTGTTTATTTGTGCGTGAGCTCCATGCAGGTCTGCAGCTGAAAGAGGAATCTTTCCAAGTGTAAGCAGATCAAACTGCATCTCCACCCCAGTGCCTGTAGTGAGACCAGTTGTTCACGCTCTACCACACGTGCGCACGCACACGTGCACACGCACACATACGAAGGCCTACATGCGTGCGTGCGTGTCAGGCTGTGTGTGAGTGGGGAGCTCGTAGGCTGTGTGTTTGGATGGGATATTTATCTTTAGCTATCGTTTTCCATTACCACACACAAATAGACCATCAACCACCTTACAGCACAGTACAACTACGCCAAAGTATGCTCATAAATACAATGTGTTGTGTTTTGAAAAATTATCATCCACTTGCAACCGCAGGGGGAGAGAGAGAGAGAGAGAGATGGAGAGTGAGAGCAAGATAAAGAGAGAGATAAAGAGAGAGAGAGAGAGGGAGAGAGAGAGGGAGAGTGAGAGCAAGATAAAGAGAGAGATAAAGAGAGAGAGAGAGAGAGGGAGAGAGAGAGAGAGAGAGATGGAGAAAGTATTTATGGAAGACAAAGGTCCCCGGTGGGGACGAGCGAGGGATGACCCCAAACATTGTTTCTCTCCTCCCTGATCCATCCCTCCATCATCCATCTTCCCAGGAAGGAGGGGGAGGAGGAGGAGAACAGAACAGAGGGAGGGAGGGAAGAGGTGAGGACAGAAGAGATGCAGGAATGAGGAGATGGGGGATAGGAGGAGTAGAGGAGAAAATAGAAGGTGAAGCTATAGGAAGAAAAGACAGATGATAGGAGAGAGAGAGAGAGAGCGACAGGAGGAGAGAGACAGGAGGAGAGAGACAGCAGGAGAGGTGAAAAAGCCTGATGAATGATGTTCAGACACATCGCTCAGACCTGTCGCTGGTGCTTGTGTGTGTGTGTGTGCGTGTGTGTGCGTGTCAAGGTGCCACATCACGGGGTTCACACACACACACACACACACACACACACATGCACCAGCGACAAGTTTAACTGAACGCTGTATAGTGCTACTGTTCTGTGATTGGTCAGAAACATAAATGCCAGGCTAGATGTAGACATACATTTGTTGTACTTTATTTATTGTGCAGTTTATATTTATTTTTTACAATATTCAGATTCTCATTCACACAGAAACACGCTAATCACTACAAAATACAACAGACACCTCAGTCAATACTTACCAAACAAACAGAAAAGCATAAGGGACTGCTGACTATGTGCTCACACACACACATGCACACACACAGGTCAGTCTGGAACCAATTAGCTGTTACCTGCAGGCTGCAAGCAAGCCTCATTGAGCACGCTCTGTTTAAACTGGGATAATCAGCATCAATCTGTGTGTGTGTGTGTGTGTGAGAGAGAGAGAGAGAGAGAGAGAGAGAGAGAGAGAGAGAGAGAGAGAGAGAGAG
>JAODUH010022728.1:0-24880 GCA_027564835.1 Typhlichthys subterraneus
GGATCTTGAACAGGGTCCAATCGAACTCCACATCACCAACCTCCTCCGGGAGAGAAGAGAAGTTCTGTCAGCCAATGGATAGCGACAGCATTACTTCCCAAAAGTCAGAGAGACCCGTGTCGAGCTTCCAGACATTCAACACAGAGTTGCCTATGTGACATAGTCCTAATGAACAGAAGAGGCTGAGACAAGGTTCATATGCACATAACAGTTAGTTGTATAGGCGACCATCCACCGGGTGGATTCCAACTGTATGGTAGCCAGCCTGGAAGTATCCCCATCCCGTCAGGTTGCCAATCTGCAACCCTGTTGCTATAGCACTATTTAGCTACTGTAGCATGTACAGCATTAGCTGTACAGTACAGAAAGATAATGCAACAGTAAACAGAAATGCTTCTTATCTGTTCTACCCACCACACAGTCATCCTGCTCAGAACTAGTGGACATGCTTATATGTCATATCACACACACACACACACACACACACTATCGAGCTAGGGGAGCAGTCGGGGACACTTCAACAGGGGACAGGTCAAGGTCATAGGCCTACTGTATATGTTAAGAGCAGTGTTTTTCAGATCAATTGAAAGTCAGTGCAGGTCAAAACAAAGCACGTTTTCTCCCTGAACACCATTGTGTGGACATACAAAAGAAGGAATCAGTGTTTTAACAAATCAATATCACTTTAAGTGGTTAGACAAGGCAAATATGCATCAACAGCAATTCTGAGATACAAGCTTGGAATCTGGATGACCACATTGCACACATGAATCGATTGATCATAGATTAAGTAAATAAATGGACTGCATTTATATAAAGCTTTTCCAACTTTCCGAACACTCAAAGCCCTGTGCAGGAGTTCCTCACATTCACCCCTTCATACACCAATGGTGATGGCTGCCATGCAAGGCACCGCCTGACCACCAGGAGCAGTAGGGGTTAGGTGTAAGAATGGTTTTTGAAGAGACACATCTGCGTCCCAGTCCAAAACAAGAACACAAGTGGAAGGAAAAGTAGTAAGAGATGCATACAAATAACCTGTCCTTAGTACAATAGCAAACTTTCTCTGAGGATATTGTAGAACAGAACTCACCTTCCATTTTACTCATGTCCCGATGCAAAAACTAAGATATAAATATCTGCTATCTACCAAGCATTTTTCGACTCACATTTGACCCAATAGGGTTGAAGTTGGCCTGTAAGCATATTTGAACCTAATGTGAAACCTCTATCTGCTCCATGTTGTAGTTCTACACATTGCATGTGGTTTGGATAAACGTTTCAGTGACCTATGATTGAAAACTGACTACCGTCAGTTCTATATTGGTAATATTCATGTTGAGTTTATTTGGGTCTTATTATGTGACAGTTCAGGATGATGAAGTCTTGTGTGATTAAAGTGTCTTCTATTTTTTTTAAATGATGTATAATGCAAATAATGCACAAATGCAAATTTGTTTTCCTGCCAAGAAAACTGCCTGCAATGGTGTTTCAATTCAAAGGAAAAGGCTCTATCTCCCCCTAGTGGATCGACTAAGAATGACTAATTTAACAAACCTGTGTACATAATATTGTGGTCCAATGTGACTTGCAGTGAGTAGGCTACAATTATTAAAGATATAGTAAGCTATTGTAAGCTAATACACTTTTTTTCAAATTCACCAAACATCTCCTTGTGTCTGCTATTGTACCATTCTCTGTCCGTGCTAAAAAAATAATCTGGTGCTTATACACATCCCTGGCTCCTAAATAGAAACACAAACAATGTGGCAAACACCACTCACAACTAGATCCTAGCCTTTGCAATGCGTTTCCATTGTATAGGGCGGCGCTTCTGAGGGAGCACCCTATTGAAGGGAGAGGTGGTTTTGTTTTGAGCCGAGTTCAAATATCAACAAGATTTCTTGTATTCCTTTATGAATCAGTAGGGGTTAGGCTTGTTGCTCAAGAATGTTTACAGGTAGGTCAGACATGTTGGGGCTCAAACCCCCAGACTTTCATTTGGGAGTCAATTACTTGGGAGACAATTACTACTAATATTTCTGTCTGGAAGTCTGGTTCATTTAGTTGATTCATACATTTCAAGTCAATAGCTCTACCTCAATATTATTAGATTTTTTATTTTTTATTTGTATTGTCCTTCAGACCTTTTGCAGTAGGCCTGTATGCCAGGATTGGCTCTCGTATTCGGAAGGAAGCAAGCACTGTGCCCGATCTCAGCCCGGGCTAAGTCCAAACTGTGAACGGAGGTCATTGATTTTCTTTTGTTGGAAAGCACAACAAGCTACAACATGCAGCAAAGGTCATGTGTGTTGGTGACATCATACATAAACAACACACTGGGCTCTTAGGTGACTTAAAGGTTGAGTCAGCGATTCTGGAACTCAAATCAATAAAGAAACAAACCACCTCTCCCTTCAATGGCACAGGGTGCTCCCTCAGAAGTAACATGGCTGGATAGTGTGGTGCGATGTGCATCACCAATTTATTTTACAGACCCATGGCTGTGTAGGAACTGGCTTGTTTTTCAGCATGTACACACAACAGAGAGCTGATTGTGAGTCCACATTCACACTGAATTTAACATCTTAAAATAGCTGACTCTCACTCCACCTTTAAAAATAATTGAACCACTGACATTTAATGTCACAATTAACTTGTGCAGTTTGCCAGCATAATCCAAGTGAAGCAAGGTTGAATCAGAGTGGGGAATAGTTGGTCACTAGGCTACTAGCTTGCCCTCAACTTGTTTTTCAAACAATTTGATAAATACGTTATACTCATTCATATATTTTACCATCTGTCATTTTGCTAAAAAAATATATAAAATAAAATAAAATAAATAAATACAAAATATGTATGCACGGGAGACGGACGGAAGTGACGAATACTGCCGAAAGCGTGACGAACTGCTCGCTCGAAAATACAACAAGGAAGTGGACGTTAACTGGAAAGAAAATACCCAAAGACAGTACGGTACATCTCTCAGGGTCGACATTTAATCTGCTTGTATTGCTTAGTGTCGGGGGGTATAGTCTTGTGGACTTGCCCGAAAGCCCGTGTGTGATCGCATTGAGGAATCTGCTTTTAGCCAGCTAGTTAGCAATGAACACGGACGTGGAATTTCACATCAGGCAGAATTATCCCTGGAACAAGCTACCAGCAAATGTCAAACAGGTATGATCCAGTCAGATATATGTTGTCTTCTCAGGTAGAAACAGTCACTGACAGTGTACATTGTGCGATTTGGTCAGCTGTCATTGCTCATTGTCGACCGACTAGCTAACCCCATCTCTGCCCGGACAGATTTCACCATTTCAGTCGAAGCCATAACTGACGATTATATTGAATCCAGCGAAGCTATGGTGCTGCTGCTAATGTATCACATGACATATATTTGACAGCTGATGCGGAATATGTATAACCTTAACCTCACTTATGTAACATTTATTATTGTGGGCAGTGTACATGCTGTGCCAAAGATGTGTAAAGGGTTTTTAATAATTTGCACAAATAATGAATCCTCCATATTAATTAGATGTCGTATACGGATACATAGAATACATAGAACATATGTATATGCAGTATGCATTGTGTATGTTGTTGTGATAATATGAAATGTTTTCTTTTTTTTTGGTTGTTATTTTGTTGCAGAGCCTGGGAAATTCTCAGCGCGAATATGAGAAACACGTGCTGCTGTACAGTATTCGAAATCAGCTGCGGTTCCGCAATAACCTAGGTGAGCAATGTTTCCTCCCTTCCAGTGACGCATGAGATGTTTTTTAGGTGGGGGGGATGAAAGTGTGAGGAAAAATATGTCGACTTTTAAGCCTGTACAACTATGCTTTTAGTTATTAAAACCAAATATGACGCCAGAGTAAAATCTGTCCATGCGGGACTTGAACTCCGCTCCCCCGCGCAGAAGTGAAACACATTACAAGGTCGCTACCAGAAAATTACTATAAATAGCAATATCGCTTTTATTGAAGTATTTGAGAGTAAGATTTGTGTAAATTATGGCTGCAGCCTGTCTTGACATTGTTACACATGGTTATGACATACTGTAGACTAGGTTCTACACTGGTCAACATGCCAACATGATCACTAGTCAACAACACATGCCATTAACTATATCTCCCTATTAAAAAGAAGCAAACCACTCTGAAATATTCCCCTTCCAAGAACGGTCAATGTACAAACCTATGTTATGCCCAGGGGAATTGTCAAGCTTTTAGGGGAAATGACGACATGGTGCAAGTTTTAGACATGGTTTTACATTCTAAAAGCCTAAGAGGGGGGGTGTCGTGTTGTATTTTGTAGCTTTTCTGAAGCCAAAAAGCAAGAGGAGTTAACAAAACACAAGAACAGGACATCAAAGGGATGATGCCCGATGATCCAAGACGAAAACTAACTGTACTGTATGGTAGCCTATGGTAAAGTTTTGTGTTGTGTGATTATGAGATCCAGATCGATGTGAGACAAATCTTGGTGCTAACCAAATGTCTAAAGCAAGCCAATATAATGAAAACTAATGGAAGTCATAACTAAACATTATCTTAAAACAAAACAATGTAGGCTGACTTACCCTGTTATGTAAGGATATTGCTGTTCCTGTATTCTAGGCCTACATGTTTGTCATTCACGTGAATTGTCAATATCGTGCATTGAGACTGGTGGAATTATAAGATACTGTAGCTCTCAAAAGCATTTTCTAGGTATGTCTGCTTCTCTCTGATATTTCAGAACTATTATTTGAGAAATGTGCTATTATTTATTTTGGAATATATCTAACCGTTATGAAGCACCATTAGCCTACATGCAAAGTGCAAACAGCTTACTTTACAGGGGATGCCTACATCATCAACCAAGGAGGGTGGGGCATTGAATAGTGGGCTATAGTAAAAATTAAAAAAGAACATTTTAATCTCCAAAGTTGGGGGGGGGGGGGGGTGAATTAGTTATTTACGAAACTGGGGGGGATGTAGCAACATTTGCTCATATTGGCCGGTCCTGCTACACGCGGCCAGGCAAAAAGTAACCTGATATGGTCAAGCATGGCCTCTTTATGTATTAGTATCAATATAACACATTCTGTGCAATCCTGATGTTCCTGTTCTAAACTGTGTGTGTTCAGTTCGACACGTGAGGAAGGACGAGCGGAAGTACTATGAGGAACTCCTGAAGTACAGTCGAGACCACTTAATGCTGTACCCCTACCACCTGTCTGACATCATGGTTAAAGGGCTCCGCATTACGCCTTTCTCTTACTACATAGGGATCATGGAGGTACAGTACAGTGCACATTAATACTGTGTTGTTTCTTCTTCATTGCGTTTCTGTACACTGTTAGCCATAACCATTAAGACACTTTCATGGATTCAGGATTCAAAGAATATTTGCTCATTGTAGAAGTACAAATGTGCAGTTTATTTAAACAGAGGAAATGGTATAGAAATAGGAATATAATAGAACAAATATAAATGGGCTATATAATGAGCAAAATGCACAGCAGGAATAGGAATATTTTAGTGAAATATGCATTTGTACATGTACACTTATTTCTATTGTATTAATATCTTATTCGGTGAATTTATAGTACAATAAAATGTAAAATGCATAGCAGGAATAGGAATATTTTAGTGAAATATGCATTTTTACATGTACACTTATTTCTATCGTATTAATATCTTATTAATACGGTGAATTTATAGTACAACAGCTGTTCACTGGAATTAGTATTCTGGAAAGTTTTGATTGATTCCCTCATACAACAGGCATGACAGTAATTAGACAGGAACTGGCACAAATCAGTTTTTTCGTCCTACTCAATTATCTAAAATGTTGTCTATCTACACAGGGCACATGATATATTTTTTTAAATGAGGCATTGTAATGATTGTTTCTAAAGTGTTTTGTCTCAGTTGGACACTAGGTGTCACTCAATGTCTGGTGAAAATTCTGGCACAAGCCAAACTGGGAGAAAATCTTTATTTGAGCAGTAAATCTCTGAGCTAATCTAAGTTGGCACAAATGCAGTCTCATGGAAGCAAGCTTGTAGTAGTCAATCAGCCGTATAGTATTCCTTGGCTTGTGACAGTCAGACGGATGGCTGTAAATAAGCCCTCCACAGAGTATCGATGGACGGTCAGAGTCAAAGGACTGTGAACTACTAGCCCCAAACCAGAGAACAGTAGTGATTATGCTTGCTTTAGATACCTTACCAAGTCATTTGTGTGAATTAGAATAATTGATATTATGTTTCTTTTGTGCTCATTAACATGAATTAGCTAATCCTGGCATTAGTCATAGACAAGGGGCGTAAGGATGGAGTATATATTTCTCTTTTAATAGAATCTTTCTGTCTTTTGTACCCCTAGGACATTATGAACAGTGAAAAGAGCTACGACTCACTGCCCAACTTCACTGCTGCAGACTGTGAGTCTCGGTATTGATCTGTTTCTCTTCATGTCTTTGTCAAATGTGCCCCGTTCTCTGTAGAAATCCCATTTTCACTATGCTCTGTATGCTTGCCATGCCTAACTTTATGTCCTGCGGTCTCTGTGGTCCCTATTTTGCATTTCCTTTTTAAAGGGGCTGTCTGAATGTAAATGGGATGGAACATTGTTATTGGGAAGCAGTGCGAAACAGTTCCTTCACAGTTGGACCATATTTTAGATGGCATTTCTAACCTAGCCTTGACTTTGGGCTAACTTGGCAGTGCCTAGTGTGCACGCTGTATCACCACTGAAGTTCAATCACTGGAATTAATTTGCCCGTAGCGACACACTTTTCAACATTGTTGTTATAATAATAATAATAATAATAATAATAATGTTTAAATTACATTCATTTACAAGCGCCTTTCAAGAAACCCAATGACACTGTACAACAAAGTTCAAACAACAATCTGTAATCACAAAAACACAATTAAACATTGGGAATGGCTAGCCTGAACAGATCGGTCTTGAGTCTGTTTTTAAATTGATTAGAGAGTCACATGTTTCAGTAGGGAGTGTTCCACAGTTCAGGGTCAGCGACACTAAAAGCCTGTGCAACATCTTGTGTTTGGGACCGTGAGCCGTCCAGAGTTGGAGGAGTGGAGACTATGAGGGGAGGTGTGTGAGAGAATGAACGAGGTTGGAGAGGTAAGAGACTGCTAGGCCATGACGGAGCTTGTGGGTGAGAAGCAGGCTCTTGTGTTGAACGTGGAACTTTACAGGGAGCCAGCGAAGGTGTTCCCAGGGTTTGGTGCATGTGAGTACTCCATTGCTGTAGCCCCGACGTGATGTTACAAAAGCATGTATGAGATCTCTGCAACTGGGTCTGCGAGGGATGCGCGGGGCTGGGAGATGTTTGGAGGTGAAAGAAAGCTGGCTTGGTGACACACTTGACGTGGGGCTCGAAGGAGAGAGTACAATCAGAAATAGCTCCAAGGTTGTGGGCCGCAGAGGATAGGCAGATGGAGCAGCCGTCAGCAGACAACACAAGGTTACCAACGTTCTTAACAAAAAGCCTTGGGAGCCACCATTATGACATTGGTTGTTTTAATCAATTAGAGGTCATCCAGTTTTGATGTCTTGAAGACAGCTGATACTACATGAAAGGGGAAGGGGCAAGCTGAGTTTGCTGAGTGTCATCTGCATAGGATTGGAAATTAAGACCGTCCATATCGTTATATGATCTGTCCCAGGGGTTGCGAGTGTGTGTGTGTGTGTATACACATTTCCACTGGCCACGTGGGGTACTAAGCCAGTAAATCTTGTTGCCAAAATTGCTAATTAGTGGCCACAATATTGCATGCATTTTATGCACAAGCTTTCCTATTGGTTTGCCTCCCGCGACGGCAAAATAAAAAAAAATAGGACCTGTTCTATTTTTGCAGTCTGTCGTTCCGCTTTGGCAAGCGTAGCGGGAAGCCTTTTTTGAATGGCTTGCTATGAGAGGCTCCGCTTTCCCGCGATGGCATTGCCGCTCATGTGTGAATGCCGCAGATCTCGGTAGTGCTTTCCTTCTGCTATGTAGTGTTCATTGATGCAAAACAAGCGTTGCAAGCAGCGCCTGCGTCTGAGAGACTGTTGCTGCTGCTAACGTTGTTGGATGTGGACATTATTTACCTAGTTTTTTTTTTGCACGCCACACAGAGCTAAACTTGCGCGAATCTCCTCAATACAAGGGAAAGGACGAGGCGGACGCTGCTCGCAGATCTGTCATATAAAACGTCTGTCTGTCTGTTCAGTTTGACTTCGCCGCTAGATTCAGTCTGGGGAGATTAAAATCTTTGCGACTTGAATATGAGTACTGAGTGCTGAATTACATATACCAAACCATGTTTCCATATGGGCGAGGAGGATAGTGGGGCACACGGTGTCAAAGGCAGCAGAGAGGTCCAGGATGAGGAAGATATTGACATGGTGAGATTTGGGAGGACTGCAGTTGTTGGTAGATGGACTCAAATCTTAGACTGAAGAAGAATTCCTGAAATAAATTGCAATGTCACAGAGCCTTCTTGGGGAGGAATACAGGGGCCTAAGTAGCCGGTAAACAGTGGAGAAGAGTTCTGTGGTTTTCTTTGTTGTTTTTTTTTTATGAAGTAGTAGATAGATTTTTGCCTTGGAGAGAGCATAGATGTATTTATGCACATGCTGTCTGTGAGACTCCAGGTGGACTGGGAGACCAGATCTTTTCTAAAGCCTCTCCAGTTGGCGGCCAGTGGACTTCAGCAAACGCAGTTCTGGGTGGGGGTGGTAAACCAGGGAGCAGATTTATCAAAGGAGACACACTGAGCTTTTCAGTGGGGCAGCAGAGTTGAGGCTGGAGGAGAGTGTCACAGTGAAACGCCAACTCTTCTGCAGAGGAGGTTGGGAGAACCTGGCCATTGTTTGTTTGAAGCCTGTTTGCTGGAGCAGCTGTGCTGACAGACTGGTATAGATTATTTGACAGGGTTAGGACGCTGCAAAATGTAGCAAAATCACCTTTTGCTGCGTTTTTCTAAAACGAATCCAAATGAATAGTTCCCTTGTCCATGTAAATGTTGCTTAAAATGTTTAATCTTGAGTGTATTACCCAACGATAGTTTTATTAATACCAAGGAAAAGGTACACAGATTATGAGAATATGATAAGCAACATGCAGTTCCTGATGAACACACAAGGTTCCTCAAAAACCTCTGTTGCGTGAAGATAAATCGCTGATCGTGTTCTGTTTCATAAGAATACGAGGGGGAGACTGCATGTTCTCAGAAATGATTGCTAAACGCTATGGGAAGCATTGCGTCAGACCCGGAGTGTCTGCGCGTTTGAGGCCCGTTGCCGCGTAGCGAGACTTTGCGCTGTCACATGAAACTTTGCCAGTGACCTGAAAGTGAGTGAGCGCTGGCAGAGAGAGCGGCGGCCCCTTCACCCTGCCAGACAGAAGGCTGCCAGCGGGCTGTCAGAGTCAGGCTGGGAGGGCCCCCCCTTTCCCCCGTCTCCCCTGAAGAGGGCTTGAAATGTGTAACGCGGGTGCAGGGGAGACGGGCCAGTGTTTGCATTGTATTCTGAACTTGGGTAGCTAGGCTTAGTATTGTTGTGTGAGGCAATAATGCATACACTCACGTGCACACACACACACGCTCACGCACGCATGCATGCATACATGCATACTCACACATGTTTTAGAGATACTGTTTATTCATTATATTTTATATACTGTTTATTAATGCATGTATTGTATACCATTTAGTAATTGACCTCTATTCATCCTGTATAATATAGTTTGCTTCCCTCGCGGCCTCCCGACCCCATCAGAATTGTTGCGCCCCCTGCTGGCCCTGGCAGCACTCCCAGCACATTTCAGGCCTGCTCCTCTGTGACCCTGACACCAGAGGCTACAATAACAGGACCTGTTACTAGGGAGACGCTGGGACGTGTGGATACAATCTACACACACATCTCTATAGTAAAGGGACCACCAATGTGTTCCCTTAGAGAACCCCCAGACCTCCTATACAGCTAATATTTGCTCCTGCCGTCTTTTACTACTACATACACACGTGTACACACACACACACACACAAAGATAATCCCCAAAAGTCCCTGTGTGCATTTTGGCAGAATGTGTGTGCCGGGGATTGTATGAGAGAATGTGTGAGCGTGCGTGCATGCTTCTGTGTGTGTGTGCGTGTGTGTGTATGTGTGTGCGCCTGTGCCTTTGTGTGCATTTTGGTGTGTTTGGAAGGACAGCCTCTGCAGAGTTGAAATGAGTCACTCTTGCAACTCGCAGGGCTTCTCCTCGTGCCGAAATTGCTCTCCAATATAAGATAGGAAATATTCTGGGAAACCAATTTGCCCACTTTGCCTCTCTCCCAATTCTTTTTAAAGCGCCTGACGGACTGTAATTGAAAAATACCAGAGGCATTTTCATGTAGCGTGGCAGCCAGATTTGCTTGCTGTAGTATTTATGGGATGTGATTGCTATAAGGTTGTGGCCAATTGCAGAGGCACGGTTGTAGTTTGATCTGCTAATGTTCCCTTTATGTCACAGGTCTGAGGCTGTTGGGCATTGGGAGAAACCAGTATATCGATTTGATGAACCAGTGCAGGTCGTCCAAAGTGAGACATCTTTCCACATGAACCTTTTGTATTTGTCAATGATCATTTTCTAGATTACGCTTAAGTCTTATTTTATTCTAGTGTGTGATACATTGTTTATGTTTACACATGTAGGCTGAACATACAATATAACCCATACCGTTTTAGCAATCACAGTACCTGTATCTTTTTCCATTATGTTTTCCTCGTCAGAAATTCTTCCGCAGGAAATCTGCCCGAGACCTGCTGCCGGCTAAACCGGTGGAGATCTCAGTGGAGCCGTGGTGGGTGGCACAGGCGGGCTTCATCACCGAGGATGACATCAGGGTACGATGGGGCTTCTTACTGCTCTGGTGGGCTAGGATGGGTAACTTACAGTCCATGATACTGAGCTGTGGATAGGTATAGATGCTGTATGCTACGACTGGGGCACAAAACACAATAAATGATCTTATTATGGTTTTTAGGTTGAAGGGTAACTAGGTTTGGGTACACAATATGGATCGGTATTTTTTACAAAGTGGGTTAAATGTTCAGTTGCATGTAGAAGCTAAATGTGAGCTACAGTATGTCACAACTTAAGTACTTTCATTAAAAGTGTTGTTGCTTTCTTGCTTAACAAAACACACCTGTGCAACAGGGAGGCTACGTAGCTGACTGGCCTGCCTCTAAATATCTGAATCCAGTCAGCGTCCAATGTTCCGTGGAGTAGGTATAGCCTCCAGCCCATTTTTGGGCGATTTCAATATTGCTGAAAATCCTCCTGACCCAATCTCATAGACGTTCACGTTAACATATTTATTTAAAAAATGCAGGCTCTTCAATGCATTCTCTAGAGACTAAGTAGTCTACTACCGTACTGTAAGAGAGATTGAGCGAGAACGTTTTGCCACACATAAAATAATATGACAACTGAATCAGACTATTATGAATTCATTGATTTTCATTATCAATCTAAAGTGTGTTTTGTAGCCCTCATTTATTTGACAGACATTTATTTTATTAATTAATTAAATTGTAAAGCAGACATCTCTGCTTGTTTTTCATATAGGGGGCAGGCTATTGGTATGACAATAAAAACTAAAAAGAAATTGAAGGCTACAAAGTAATATGACAATAGCTAGTTGACTTACAGTAAAGCTATAGTAAGCGATTGCACTGTCAAGTCACTATAGGCTATATCTCATTGATCTGCTGGTTGGTTCTTTGTGCTGGATGAAATCTGATGTTTGTAGCCTGCCTCTATATAAAGAACACTAACAAATGTGTTTTCAGTGTGTGGTGGGCAGAGCTTCTGTCGGAAATAAGAGTGAAGAATGTTTTGATGGACCTTCTTTCTCTAGAATGATTCACTTAGATACCTTTCATTTGCATAGGCTATTGAATGAGTCACCAAAACAATTGCCCTCCCTAATTTCCTGAGCAGGAGCCGTCACTGCTGTGTGTGCAAATAAAATGAAAAACAGAACTTAAACAACTAAGGATGTTCCTAACGACCAAAATGTCCCAGTCGTTTAAACAAAATGTTTTCCTAGACTGCTGTAGTCGACTAAAACACTCTGTAAGGCTAAACAGTTTTAGAAAAATCTCACTATATTGATTCTGCAAGAATATTATATTACTGCTGCTTTGGCTCTCTGCTAAAAGGCAAATGCATTTATTTATTCTATCTTACACTAGGCTACGTGTACATCCATAGTTTAGCCAGCAACAAACTATTTATGCTGATCATTGAAACTTAAACAAAGAGATACAAACACAGGGAGGGAGCCTGAGCAAACATTTTAGTTGTACATGTGCAGTTGTACAATTCCAAAGAAGTATGGTTGTGAATATTGCTGCTATAACAATCGTTTAGTCTATTTAAAACACATTCATTTGATTAGCTAGTACAGTACTAGTTACTGGCAGAGAGATTGGAAACATATATGATATAATTCTAATATCTTTGCTACTGGTATCTGCTTGTGTCCCACGTGGAAGACTGAGCATGTGACTTGGTATCTGCTCTCTCATTGGCTACTGTGCAAAGCTGCGTGTCACATTTGAGCTCAGAGTCAACATATAGGAGTCGGGTTAGTAGGCTGCTCCACACACGCAGCGTTTCAAGTGCACGCAAGGAGAGACTGACTGACCCAGTGTATTTATGGAAAAATGTATTCATAAACGCATAATCAAACTATATCGGTGTACTGTAATGTCTAATTGTATATCTCTTATGAAAATATATTGCTATGCTGGTATACAACCCATCCCTACTGTATGTATGCATATATGCCACTAAAATAGAAGCATATAATATAAAAGCTCAGGCTCATGTATGTGCTTTATGAATATATTTCTTAGAAAAGGTTCCATATAACAATTACTAAAATGCAAAGTATTCTCCATTATATTCCTTTTTTAAAATGGCAAATGAATAGCTGATTTAGAAAGATAGCCCTTTGTTGACAATTTTGAGCCAGTTGGCCAGGACACTGACACCTTCTTGATGTCTGTTTATGCTTATAACATATGTGGGTGCTGAAAAAGTATCTACCAATACAGTATTATGTCAATGTAATCCAGTCTTTAAGAAATGTGTGCGATGCCTATGGGACTGACCTCAGACAGGGATGTCTGAGTGGATATTTAGATGTGGATATTAAAATCCACATCTAAATTTGGAAGGGATATTAAACAAGTTAAGGTCTTAACGGTTTTTGATTAAAAGGGAAGAACAAAGAGAGAAAGCCACCAGCAGCTATAATTTCTGTAATTCTGGAGGAGAGTGGCGTGCGTTCGGTGAGTAAATGTTGTGCTGTGTTCTTACAGCTCTGCTCCCTGCCAGAGAAGAAAGCCATTGATAAGATGATAGATTCTGGACCGCAGCTTGCTGGAACCATGGAATATAATGTGGTCCTTAGTGAGTATAGCTCCTGCTTCCCTTTCCAACTGTTGCAATGGCACATGGTTTGAAGGGAATTTTGGCCAATTTTAACCCGGCCCTCACTCTCCCGTCTATTCCTAACTGTCATTTGGCGACCAAAATCGAATCGGTTCAGCCATAGTCTACTTTCATATTTGGCACACATCGCAGTGCACTGTAAAGATGTGTACCAAAATTGACCCAGAGTTGCGGCTTAATCAAAATCGCGTCAAAACTAGACAATTCATTCACATCCTGGAATATATTCTACGTTATAACATTACATACTTAAAGTGACATGTTTTGGCCATCTCCACAGCTTTCAAACCAAGTGGTTTGAATGAGATCCAGGCCAAA
This sequence comes from Typhlichthys subterraneus, assembly GCA_027564835.1. Taxonomy (NCBI): domain Eukaryota; kingdom Metazoa; phylum Chordata; class Actinopteri; order Percopsiformes; family Amblyopsidae; genus Typhlichthys; species Typhlichthys subterraneus. The sequence continues at coordinate 13,834 of JAODUH010022728.1, forward strand.
ATGGGCCTGAAGTCCCCTTTTTAAACTTGTGCATGCATACTTATGATTATTTAGCGAGTGAAATGGTGTAAATTCAGGAAAATGGATTCTGGAAAACAATTTGACAGTAATAAAAGCCCAGCGATTTACTGGGAGATATGATAGCAAAGATTGTTCTACTTAGCAAAGAAACTAAACGAGCTAATTCAACATCTAAACCAATTATTTAGGATGGGCTACAGTCTGTATTGTCACGCATGTGCTTATTAACATTGCTTTGTTTTTTCGAGGCCTGTACAATCGAGGATTCATTTACTTGGATGTGCCCATATCTGATGACAGCTGCATCTCAGGTATATGTGTGTGTGTGTGTGTGTGTATGTACATCCCTTTCTCTATCTGCCTATTAGCCTCCATTAGCCTCTGAGACATACACTCTTTTAGCCTATCTAAATCAAGATCGCAGCCGAGCATTATGGGTAATGGGTCCATTGATCTGAAAAGATGCCTTAGTGTTATTATAAATCCAATTGGAGCATATCAAGAGGGGCAGCAAACAGCTATGAGCCATGAAGAAGGCAAAACATAACTATACTTTGGCTTGTTATCTTCAGTGATTGACCACGCAATGTTGCATTTCCAATTGATTTTTCAGTGCCCCCATTGGAAGGATTTGTAATGAACCGCGTCCAGGGGGATTACTTTGAAACACTCCTCTATAAAATCTTTGTGTCCATCGATGAGCAGACCAATGTGTCTGAGGTATGTTTTACCTTGTGGTTTTATTGAATATAGCAGTCGTGTGGTGTGACAGACAATTGGTTTGTCGATGACCTCTTAAAACCACATTGTTCCAGCAGAGTCTGATGCTCTTCTGTTTGTCTTTTTGTATTTCTCTATCAGCTGGCGAATGTGCTCGAGATTGACTTGGGCTTAGTGAAGGTGGGTACGTGTCTGTTGGCTGTGATAGGGGAAACGCATTAGAATGTATAGGCTAAAACGCCACCAGGCACCAGCAGAAGGCTGAACGCTGCTCAGTCTCCGCGCCACGCTGTCTCTGTCACAATGGGTCCTGACAAAATAGGTTTCCAGACTGATGGGTTTCTACTTTTCGATTGGTTTCAGAAATGCAACACACTCCACACACTATTATGCATGAAGGATCAGACCGCTTCAATTGACATACATTGTTAGGTAATACATTCATAAGAGCCGCCAAATATAGACTTTTTTTTTTTTTTACATTAAATTGCAGAGATTATCTTTGACCTTTTGGGAATATATTATATGATGTGATGTTATTTTGTTTTCCAAAGATATATGATTGGATTAAGAGCCTGATGATTTATATGCTAAAGATAAGTGCATTACAAAAGTACATTGGCGTTTGATATCTTACATTCTATGCAAATAGTAATGTGGAAACATTGTAGAAATGATACTTGGACTAGAAAATAAATACTGCACAATATAAAGGCTCACACAAACACACTCACAAGTGTTAGATGAGCTCCAGCATGCCCCGTGGCTTTGCCCCGACTGCGAAAACTATTTGGGGTTCAATCGGTGCTCGAGTCAATTGACTTTGACCTAGTTTCCCTTCAGTTCACTTTCACTTTCTATCAAACATGGTAACACACACCCCTGCAGTGGCATGACCTCCAGTATGTATACAACAAGTATACAACAAAAAAAGAAGCCCTGTTAATAGAAGGTAGTGATGGCATAGCGAGTCCTCTGTAGTGCCCAAGCCCTCTCAGTGTGACTTGCATTTACAAAGCTTCCTTATTGGAATGACGAATATGGCGGCCTCAGTGATTTCAAATATTTATAATTCGTCTTCTTAAAGGTAGAAGCTAAGGATTCTGAATACTTCTCACACCTTTTTTTGAAAGACAATTCAGGTGAAAAGGCAAGTTCATAACTGAATAAAATGCTCCACTAAACCCCCTACCAGAGACACTATCCTTTGTAAACATGATTGATTGGTGGTATTTTAACTCTCCCTCAAACAGGCAGAATAGTATATTGATCCCGAGTGGGACTTATGAATGGGACTTATGGTGTGTGTGTGTGCGCGTGCTATGCCCTATTAGAATGCAGTCTCTATGTACTGTCGCTTGGGCTTTGCAATCAAGAAGGGCCAGGTGTTCAGTTCAGACCAACTGCACCCCACCTGGAAGAGCGCTCCTTCTGTCAACAGACTCAAGTATGTGCCGTCCGTCATGCTTTAGCGTTGGCTGATATTAGCTGTACTCTTCGCCATCAGCGCGCCACCTGCAGTAAGTAGGTGACGCGCTGGGGTCGCCTGTTAAGCGCCTTCTTTCTCTGTGGCCCCCGCAGGAGCACCATGGACCCCCAGAAAATGCTGCTGTCCTGGGAGCAGAGCAGCCCCGTCATGGAGGGGGGCTCGTCTGCCACCGACACAGACACCACTAGCCTGGAGGACCAAGGTCTCGCACGTGCGCACGCACACACAGTTACAGTTTACAAAAGTAGAATTGTGAGATGTTCCTGAATGGGTTATTGTATACGCTATGTATAATTAATCCACACTGACATCATTGGCATAAGGGACAAAGGTTAATTACCATAATGAAGTAGAGGTTAACAGTAATGCTAGGCTAATACCCCCTGCTGCATGTTGATGTGTGTTCTGTTTTCCTGTCTTGGGGAGCAGACACGGCTAGCGTGAGCAGCTTAAGTATTCCGGCAGCGCCCACCAAGAGGATTGCCTTCCTGTTCGACTCCACCCTCACCGCCTTTCTCATGATGGGCAACCTGTCTCCGGTCAGTAAGAGACACGCACTAACGCACGCATCGCTTTATCGTTAGTCTTCTAGCTGACAACCACGTGGAAATGGCAAGCATTCGTGTGCTGTGCTGCATCTACAGTACAGTGCCACGTGTCGTGTTCAACAGACGTGTATATTGTAGTTTTCTACATGCTCTCTGCCCCCACCAGAACCTGAAGAGTCATGCAGTGACCATGTTCGAGGTGGGCAAGCTCTCTGACGAGACCCTGGACAGCTTCCTGGCCGAGCTGGAGAAGGTGTGTCCCTCCTAAATTTGCATTAAAGGAGGTCATTCCATGTTCCAACTTTTGCGTTTGTGTGCTTGAGATGTGTCTTCCAGACATATCCATCTAAGAGGGACAAAACCTATTTACAGAATTCTGGTGATTCATGGATGTGATTCTTAGCTCATTAACTGATGTTATTGGAAATGTCTCATATGTACAGTTAGGCTAAGTTAAGTTTATTATGGCTAAGTTTAATTTTGCCATGAGAATCAGTCTGAAAAGCCTATAAATAATGTCCAATGTGTCCGAGTAGCAACTGAAATACTCGCTAACCAATCAGCGTCGTGTTTATAGCTATACGGGCATGCTTTAGGTTTGCCGGGTTGTTCATCCAATCAACTGCCAGGTATTTTCTTTGGAAGTACCTGCCCTTTACAAACTGTTTCAATGTACGGCTCCCCAGATGGAGTTGTGAATCTGGCATTTCAGGTTAATATACAATACCAATTAGTTTGAATGCTGAAAAGGGATAGTCCAAACTGTAACCACAATGAGAGGAAGCTAAATTGGCATAGCAGAGCAGCCATGACTATTTTGCTCTGTTTAAGAAATTAGAAAATAGGTGGACTATGTTTGGTATGCTACTCCCCACTGGACATCATGCATTTTGGTGTGTTCTCAAAATATCTTCATCTCCACTGAAAACTGGCATTTATTTTTTGCTAGTGATTTAGCAGACGCTTTTATCCAAAGTGACCCACAATACGTTTGTTGAGGCTAGATACAGCCATACATCATCATCAAGTTGCATTCAAGGCAATCGTTCCATTTTCCAAATGTCATTTTGGAAAATTAACATGTTATTTCAATTGTTGTTGCACCTCTTAGCCCAATATTGCTGCCTTGTTTTATTTATTGATTTACTCCATGAGGAACATTGACTAAATTAATCCTTTCATGTCCCTTCAATTAACAATCTTAAAAAATAAAATAAAAACTACAGTTTCTATATGCTCATAATCATTTCAGCAATCTTTCTCCCTTAATGATGCTCTGAGGGATTTTCACTTGAAAATGTTAGCCCCACAGATACTGTGTGGTGTTGGTATGGGATAATTATTCCTACATGACATGGAATTGTTTACATACTCACACTCATTTGAGCACAAAAGCCCATTAAGGAGGATTTGTTTATTTCTGTGTGAAATGAATGGGCCCTGTGAGACGGCAGCTGGGATTAAGAGCTACAGTTGCAATTAGACCATTTAGCAGACACCTTTATCCTGAACGACTGACGGAAGCAGAAGTAGATTTACTGTAGTACTCTCTCCTCCACCCCCGCTCTCTCTCTCTCTCTCTCTCTCCCTCCCTCCAGGTGGAGAGCACAGCTGAGGGTGAAGCCCAGCGGTACTTTGACCACGCCCTGACCCTGAAGAACACCATTCTCTTCCTGCGCTACAACAAGGAGCTCACGCACGACCAAGCACCTGACATGCCTAACATTGGTATCTATAACATTTCTCAGTTCTTTATTTACCTTGCAATTGTTACAGGTTATATTGAGTGCAGTGTTCAATGTCTTCAACCAGCCTCCTCCATGCAGGTTATTTTATTGTCACTTTATCCAACCACTGCTGACTAAAAGTATAAATCAAACATCCCCAAAAGGCAAAATTGTCCGATATTCCACAACCCAGCTCAATTTTCCCCTGCTGTCAGTGTTTGGTAACAGGTAGATTGATGGAAAGTGCTTGTCGTCCTTCGTTATTGATGATGCATAAAAGCTTTGTCAAAGCTTCCAATAGGAGAGTGGTTTTAGGGTGAATGCGCTTGGTGTGACTGAGGTGTGTGTTTATGTGACAGTTTCTATGTCATGAAATTGTAGAATATCACTGACAATGCTGCGATACTGTTGTGATAATCACCAGTAATTAAAATGTGTTTCTAAAAAAAAATGTAATAATAATCTTTTAGTTTAATCTATTTTCAAACACTCGCATGTAGCATTTGCTTACATTATGGACAAATTATGAACTTGAGATGGCTCCTAAAGGCCTACAGAAAGTATGAGAAAGTATGAAGAACAACAGCGAAACCATATGCAGTCGTATTTATCACAAATGTTAGTTACACAACATTTTCCATTGCATTGTGGGATTATGTTTGAGGGCACCGTTTAGTAAATACGTTTATTTATAAAATGCTTTTCACAGATATAGAATCACAAAGTGATTTATATTAAAATGCCAACATGGTAGGTATAAAATAAAATAATCTAACAAAGAAATAAAATCACAAAATAAATAATCTGAATGTCTAGTATTTAATCTCTGCTGTTAGAATTTGGACATTTAAGTAAAAACGTATAGCAGATAGGACACAGGTTATATAAATATCTCCGTGACGACCTCAAGGCAACTCAGTTTCCATGAGTCTGTTTGTCATTTGTGTTTGTGTGCGCTTCAGATGTGTCTTCCAGACTCCTCCATCTAAGAGAGACTAAACCCATTTACAGAATGCCAAAAGTGGTGATTCACAGAACCTGAACCTGACAGCTCATTAACTGCGATGTTACTGGAAATGTCTCGTTTGTATATACAGCACCAATTGGTTGGAACGCTGAAAAGGGACGGGCCAAACTGTAACCACAATGAGAGGAAGCTAAATTGGCATAGCAGAGCAACCATTACTATTGTGCTCTGCTTAAGAAATGTGAAAATAGGCAGGCCATGGTTGGTATGCATGGACAACATGTATTTTGGTGTGTTCTTGAAAATATCTCTGCATCTCCACAGGAGACTCTCATGTACATTTGATCCAAAGTGACCTACAATACATTTGTTGAGGGTAGAGGAGACGACCATGTATCAAGTGAATGCTTATGCGTTAGAATGCATTCTACAGCCTTTTATTTTTGGATGTCTCATTGCCGTTAATGAGAGTTGATGATCTTGACGTCTTTCTACATTATGTTCTAATTTGTAAGGCTTGTGGACCCAGGCTCACTCTAATAACGCTGTACCTTCTTCCACTCACGCTAGCCTCCGTAGAAAAGCAACAGTTACTCCCCAAAGTGAACCGTGACAAAACAACCTTCCTCCCTCCCCTCCCCCCCCAGCCCCCGCTTCAGTTTCCCTGTAGGTGCCATTGTGCCACCAGACGGCGTTTGTTTGTGTTGGCTCGGTGCCTCGCTACTGATCCACTATCGCTCATTATTTCTCATCAGCTCTCTAGCCCTGCCCATTGTCAGTGCTGTGGCAATCTGGCCGCTTGTTTATCAAACCTCTGAAAATCATCGCTAGGAATGGTGCTGAAAGTTTGACAACAAGAGATAATATTCCCGTCACAGAGCAGAGTATCAGGATGTAACAGATACTCCCTTTCAACAGGGAGTAGGACTTCTCTTTATAAAATGAATGACGTCAGTTCTCCCGACAGTTTGTGCTACTAAACGGGAATCATTAATGTCTTGTGTGCTTTTTTTGTTTGAGCACTGTTAATGTCAAAGTGTCTACATTGTAGGCTATTTACACACGCTGTTGTAGAATAGGACTGTGAACACTGTAATTCCTTGTGTTTGCATACATACTGTACATACATACATACATACATGCATACATACAATAAGTACATTAATAAATGAAAAATTTAAAAACATGCAGGGAAGCGGCCCTCCAGGACCGCAATTTAAATGCCCTGCTGTAGACTTTCTCTCTGAAAATACAGCTAAACACAATTAAATGAGTCTCCTTGGGTGTTACCACTAAGCATCATATTTCTCTCTCATAACTCATTATCATTTAATAAACTGTCGATTTGTGCATTCACATGTTCATCGTGTATCCTAGTTTTCCCAGCAAACTCTTAACTGTTTCGGGACAGCATTTGATCTCTCCTAAATCCTGGTAGAGATGGTAGTTTCCTGCTGTATGGCTACCAGAGGTGAATAAGCCTTTTACTGTGGGAGTGTTGGGGGACTTTGGGACCAGTTTGCTTCTCTTGAGATGCTGTGTAAATACAGACCCTTGTGGACAAAGCTAAACGAAGCCTAAACAGTTTTTTTTGTGGCTTCAGTTCCAGTGTTAGTAACACTTTAAGAGCATTGAACAAAATTTGCTGTGTTCCAAAGTGGTAGCGTGTAAATTGTAGTATAGTGTAGTAGTACTATAGTAGTATTGTGCAGCGAGATAAAGTTCATAAGGAATGTAGTAAAGATAATTGTTTTGCTCGGAAATGTTTTGGGGGGGGGGGTTTAAAGGAGCTGCAACCTATGTTGACACCTTTTGTTTTTCGAATGCTTTTAAAGCATGCTGGTGCAGACATGGTGGATTATTGTTTGTGGTGTATATTTAAATAAAGACTACAATAGTTAATGATGAAGGTGAGGCTTCTACTACCTAAAAAAAAAAAAGCCTACAGGTTTGCAGGGCTAGGATCAGAATGGCATCTGCTATGGAGCAGTCTCCCACACCGTAGGCAGGTCCAGATTGATGTTATGCGCCTCTGGCCAGGGGCTGATCAATAGTCATGGCCATGTTATACGACTTCCATTTGCTGTGTAATTCTGCTGTGTTGTGTGTCTCCTCCATTGTGCTTCTGCCTCAAAACAGCGTAGTGCAGCATTTATACTCTCACTCGAGGGGTGGGTGTGCGGGCGGGGGGGCGGGCGGTCAGTGTTGTCACTGGCATGTGGAAAGTGACGGTTGATAGCTGGCTACAGTACACACAGTGTGATGTCAACTAGGGCTGGGCTATATGGACCAATAAATCATATCCCGATATATTTAGGTTGAATACCGATACACTATATATATCGGTATTTTCTATAAAGCGGGTTAAATGTTCAGGAGGAGAAATACAAGACTGAAATGTGAATTAGTTTTTGTTTTTTAGCGACTTAATTGTAGTTGTACATGGTAAAATTGATAGCAGAGAGGTTGTGAATATTGCAGATATAATGACAGTTTACTCAATTTTATCCACTTTTGTTTTTGATTGCTGGTACTTTGTCATACTCTGAACAAAGGTGCGAATATAACTATATCGATATAAACGATATTGTCTAATTCTATATCTCTTTTGAAAATATATACCGATGTAAATTAAATGTCGATATATCGCCCAACGAGGTGAAACGACGGGGTTAGGATTGTGGCGGATCGTTGGTTCTGTTGGTTGCTTAACGACGGTGAGTTCACACACGTGGTGAATGCCAACCCAAAGCAGCACCACGTGCCTATTGGAGCAGAGATAGTGCTCAACACGTACACGGATGCTACTAAAGTGGTTCTCCTCCTCGTGTTGTCAGGGTTCCCCTTGGACATGCTGCGCTGTGAGAGCTTGCTGGGTCTCGACCCGGCCACCTGCAGCCGCGTCCTCAACAAAAACTACAAGCTGCTGGTCTCCATGGCGCCCCTCAGCAACGAGATCAGACCCATCAGCAGCTGCACACCTCAGGTACAGGACGGACAGACGAGCAGAGGGACAGCAGGGGGACAATGTGACCTTTCCAGGACTTGTGTTTGTGTGTGCGTTTGGGGAAGGGGAGGGAGATCAGCGGGCTATTTGTGTGTGTGTGTACGAGCACCCTCCCCAACACAGCTACTGAGAGACTCTGCTGGCTGGCTCTGCTCCAGGTGTCTGCCTGAGCACAGGGAGGGGGGAGAAGGCCTGACGAGGAGAGTTAAACCGTTGTTGTGCCACCAAAATGCTAGTGTTTATTCTCGGGCTGCTGGGGCTCAGTGAAGTGGGATTGTGTTGTGCCCCCGCCTCTATTCCCACGTGAAATGGAACTCTCAATTGCTTCTTCTCAAACAAAACAACAACAACAACAACAACAAAAAAAGACTGAAATCTTGTGAAATGACACATCACAAAGCTATTTTGTTTTGCCGTTTTGGACGATTTGACTGTTTGTGTATGCATGCGAGTCAGGACTGAAGCATTGTGTTGGTGTGTATGATACATATGCAGATATCATTTATAATTCTCCTTTCAAATGGTGTGTGTGTGAATGCAGCACATTGGGCCGGCCATCCCTGAGGTGAGTTCCATCTGGTTCAAGCTGTACCTGTACCACGTCACAGGCCAAGGTCCGCCATCTCTGCTGCTTTCCAAGGGCTCCAGGCTCCGCAAACTGCCTGACACATTCCAGGTCCGTCTGCATATGTACACAGCTGTCATTAAAGACTGCAGCATTATGATGGCACGCACCTCTCTCCCAATACTCTAGCCTCGTGAGATCAGCATGGTCTCACAAGCTTCCATTTAATTTTGGATCAGTCTGGAACACCTCAACGCAAAAGCGTTTGTCGCCCGTTTAGGAAACATCCAGACAATCTGTTCTTGACATACGCTTTTGAATTGAGGGCTTTTCAGACTGATTCTTAACGGCAAAATTAAATTGGTTTGCAAGTGCAAGATCAGGCCTCACGCGGCTACCAACACTCTAGCAAAATGTATTCTGTATTCTTGGACCAGGCAGAAAGCTAATATGGATGTATTTACATTTTTTTATTATTTAACACATTTATCTTTGTTTATTTTTTTCTTTTTCTTTCATGTAGTATGCTTACAGGACGTTCTTTAGAAATTAGAACTGAGCTGTGCTGGTGTGTGTGTCTCTCAGGTGTACGACAGGCTGTTGATTACGTCCTGGGGTCACGACCCTGGAGTAGTTCCCACATCCAACGTGCTGGCCATGCTCAACGATGCCCTCACCCACTCTGCTGTTTTGATCCAGGTTAGCACAGGGCCGAACTGTACGAACATTGTTTTAGCTTGGCTCAAGGTGATAATCTGATATACTTGCTTGCATTAGTCTAGGGAAAGATCAAATAACAAATGTTCACTTTTATTGTGTAAATCTGTTGTGTGTATTGTATTGTGTATTGGTGTAATAGTTTTCTTTGTGTTAAGCAGAGTTAAAAACTCCAGCACACTAAAATACAGTCTCACACATGCATACAATCTGTATGTCTACAATTTAAACTATGTGTTACTCATGTCATGCAACTGTAGGCATTCTGTCTATTATGTGTTCGCACGTATACAAATTCCCTCAGGGTCATGGAATGCACGGCCATGGAGAAACGGTTCACATCCCATTCCCTTTCGATGAGCAAGATCTGAAAGGGGGTAAGCTACAGAGAAACGCATATAACACTGTATTTGGCTCTAAATGAAATGTATTTTTTATATAAATGTTCTTCTCACACCGAGTTCAAACTCAAAGAATCAATATAGCTCTATCATGTGATGCATTGGTGATAAACATGCCTGGGGCTGGCCTTTTGAAATTGGAAATGGGTGGCTGACCTTGTGGCCCTATGTGTAAACAACCTCCAAACAGTCATGGCAGGCATTAGTCATTACAGACACGACATGCATAAAGATATCAAGAACGAATTACAAAAAGGCTGGAAGAATGGCAAGCTGGGCTCCATTGGTTGCTATGCCAACTTTTGAGGCAAGCAGGAAGCTAGTTAGTGATCATTCTTGGTTTGCCTTTTCCATATTCTAATGTGCTGACTTGTTTTTCTTTGCTGCTGCGGTCGGTCTGAGGTTACAGTAAAGGAGGCCAACTGCTAATGAGCGCCAGTGGAATGCACTGTGACAATAATAGTTAAATAATTAACAATAACAACAGTAAATGTGTATATTTAAGGTTTATATTAACACGTGGTAGTTTCTACCTTAGTTGAGACCAGAGGTCTGTTTTTGGGCGGGACTTTTACTTTATTCTTTGAAGGGCTTTAGACACCTTCATTTTAAATCATTGAATACGTACTCGGCTAGCTCTCTGTCCTCTCAGACTGTTTAGGAATGTCATACTAGCTGGATTCATTGTAAATGATTGTATTTTAAGCCAGACGCTACTGTATATCCAAATGCTATCCTATTACCAAAGCCACTTTCCACCTTTTGGCACACGTTATGTGAGACAACACAGTACAGGGCAAACATACACTAATCATTGTGTTCAGTGCAAATAATGGTACAGTGTGCTGTGTGTTTCTCTCTCTCTCTCTCTCTCTCTCTCTCTCT
>JAODUH010022738.1:0-24877 GCA_027564835.1 Typhlichthys subterraneus
CATCCAGTGTATTTCATTTTGATCCACATGCCATAAGCAATTGATAATGTAAGAAACAGCAGACAATTGTACATAACTGTTTGCATGAATGTGCAAAAGCATCTGCAATTTGTTCCAAAACGATGAGAAATATCCATTATGATGCGCACAAGTAACTTGATGATGTTGAGGTTGAACACGTAGTTTTGAGAATGTAAATTATCTGAGAAATGTACCAAAGTGAATGAGAAATACTGTATTAGATTAAAAATAGTACATAGATGACATATAACATACTGTCTGTTATATGTCATCTATAGTCTACTTTTTAATAATGGGGAAAGGTTGGTAAATTCATCTGAATGAACCGAATGATCCACCAAGGCAGCAATACTCTCACATAAATGCATAGACACATCACAACAGGTGGAGCCAGGTACGAGGCCCTAAGGTGATGGTAACAGACATTGAACAGGCACTATGAAAAGCTCTACTCATCCTGGGCTTGTTAGAGAGAGTTGAGGTGAAACAGGTTACACTGCTATGCTGTCCTTGTGTTTTTGGAAAGTCTTTTAAATGAACCCCGCACACCTTGTTGTTATAAAAGGAATGATGTAAATTAATAATAAAAATTTTAAAAATTTAAATATTAATATATATTGATATACACTTTTTAAAGATGCTATTAAGTTAATGGTCAGCAAATGCAAATTAATAAAATGTCCAGTTTTTTTTTTTTTTTTTTTTTTGGGGGAAAATTCATAAAATATCTATTCACAGTCTGCTAGCTGTCTATTCTGTGTCTGCCCTATCCCAGCTTGAAAATCCATGTCCAGTGCGGTGGGTGGAGCTTCTGAGGAAGCACCCTATTACATTGAAGGAAGAATGGAGAGTAGAGTAGAGTAAAACGAATCTCCCCAAGGGGCAATTTGGCTTCAGCAGTCCACAGTCAATACAATAATACAATAAATAAATACAGGCATATACAGATACAGACAAAGACACATAGGCCTCCACATTAGCTTACATCGCTGTACCTCACTAGAATAATATGATTAAATGTCTACTAAGAAAGAGAAGGAAAGGAGTTTATAAGAAGGATCTGTGAGTACATTACTCAGCCACAGGTCTAGTCCTATTTTATTTTAAAAGCCAACTGGAATAAAATACCTCACGCATGTGTTAGAACCTTTAGGTTGATGAAACCTCCGCCTTGGGGGCAGCAGTATAAACTAGGGATGACACGATCCAGTTTTTTCAGTCCCGATACCGATACAGATACGGGCACTTTGGGTATCGGCCGATACCGATTACCAATCCGATTCCAGTGTTAAACTTAAGTTTTAAATTAAGTTGCAAAGTAAATGACAGCCAATCTCTAATTTTTGACATAGGACGCATTTTAGAAACCTGCTTCTGATAGTGTGGCCTGGGTAGGTTAGACATGGCTGATGCTTGACACTAGACCTACGCGTGTAAATTAATATAATTGGATTAGCCAAGTCATTATCGGACCGATTTCCGATCTCAGTATCGTATCGGTGCAATCCCTAGTGTAAACTCTATATAGGGGGAGAGATGTTTTTGTTTTGATCCCCATAATCCCTGACTCCACCTTCAAAAGTCAGTATATGGGAAATAACCCAACTGAATGGATTAATGAATTACTTATCTTAATTTCACACGATTGGGGATAAGAATACTGTATGCATGTGTAGGTCACAGAAAACACATGGTTGAGGATTGTGGAACAATATCTGGTGTGTCTGCAATTAGCTTTGTGCAGCGCATTAGCTGTGTGAAGTTGTTGGGTATTTGTGGGACCTGGAACAGGCTGTCCTATGTGCCGATCCAGCATGGCATGTACGGCGAGTAAACTGGGACATTTTCAGCTTCCTGGAAGTGTGCACAGATCCTTGTGTCACGGAGCCATGTATTGTCATACTGAAACATGAGGTGATGGCGCTGGGTGGATGTCACGGCAACGGGGCCCTCGCGGAGCTCAGCAGCGCATTGCGTTCAAGACAGCATCATCGCACACGGGTGACCTTCCCCGAGGACAATAGGTGGACAGTTTGTGCTGCAATTCTTTGGTTGTGCAAAAGGATTTCATCGTCTCGTCTGTTTGGCTGGTCTCAGACCTCTTTTATCTCTGGCAAAAAAGCACAATGGTGGGGGTCCCAGGCTGGTGTGTGTGTGTGTGTGCGTTACATGTGGCCTGTGGAACTGAACGTAACTGACCGATCCCAAGCCCCGCCCCTTTTTGGCCCTGTCCTCCAATAACAGTTGAGCACGTTTGGAATACGGCAGAAACTCAGTGAACTGTCTGTTTTCCTGATATAACCATACAATGCTGTTTTATCCACCCTAGTTACAGTGACTAAGGGGGGGCGTGGCTTGAGATCGGTCAATTGAAAGCCAGGTTATGTTGGAGAAATGAACATTCGTTACTGTGGCAACTCATGGACATTTCTGCAAGCCAACTGCATGATCCAGCAGCGCTTGAGGCATCTGTGGCATGTAATGTACAACTGTACTGCTCATTTGAGAGTGGCCTTTTTGTTGTGCCTCTAAAACATGGAACACTTGTATGAGCATGCCGTATTGACGAGCCACAACTGTACAGTACATTATCTTGGCAGAGGAGAAAGGTTCTTGGCCGAAGGCTGAATGAATCAAAAGCGAGAGTAATGATTAGGGAACGAAAGCTAAAGGTTATACTCACACTGTGCCTGTCTATATTACTGTGGGGCTTATGTGGGCCTGTTAGTCTGTAGCCAATTGATCTTTGCAAATGACCCCAGTCTGCAAAACATAAACAAGGGCATACTAATTAGAATAGGTTCAAACTGAAATGATTAACACTGAAACTGTTCTATTTTCATGGAGACTCTCACAAAGCAAAGCATGACTCTTAATCAGGGGCCTTACACTAGATTGTGTACCAGCGTAGTTGCATGTTTGCATGCTTTGCTTTTATAATGTCTGGTCTTAAGCAATTATATAAAGTGCAAAATAAATATCAGTGAAAAAACAAATAGGGTATAGCCTATACAATTATATAATATATATGTATAGGTTATTTAAATGTAATAGATTTGGTAGCTGACCTGTAGGATTTCTGACCAAACAGTAAGCTAATACATGTTTTGTCAAATTGGCAAAATATCTCCTCCCAGTCCATTACCTTACCGTTCTATGTGCGTGCTGAAAAACGACTTCTACACAGCCCTGTCTCCGTAAACACAAACCCAAACAATGTGGCCAACACTGCTAACAATAACAATATCCTATAGCCAGCTTTTGAGGTGCGGTAGCACTGTATGCATTGAAGGGAGAGGTGATTTTGTTTTGATTTGACTATATCTTTAAGTACATTATACCATTCAAATCCATTAATTATTGCTGATAATATTCCATTGTAGGAGCAGGAGTTGTATTCTAAATAGGGGCCAGGACACTGGCCAAGTTAACCCCCGCTCTCCCTCTCCCTATTTGCTGTCCACCACTAGTTTACTCAGTGGGCCATCATTGCCACAGCTGCTAAATAGAGCTAATCCTGATGACACATTCAACTGGAATATGTGCTGTGACTGGCCGCTAAGTATGTGTGAATCTGATCTCATTAGGCTAGCAGCTATGACTGCTAAAGACCCCATTAGCGCTGAATGCTACTAAACCATTTAGGTTGTCAGCTCTATCAATAGAAAGACATTTGGCATGGTATCATGGACGCCATCAAGTGAAACAATTCAAATCATTTGATTTGAATTTTATAGCCTACTCAGCCTGAGAGTCATTCAGGGAAAACATTGTTGAGTGGTGTACATGTTTGTATGCATACATATACAGTATGTGTTGTTGCATTTGGTTAAGTAACCTTTCTGTATCTATCTGAAAAACAAGGCAACAATGTAATCCAACAAATTTTACAGCATGTTTTTTTATTATAACTCCTGCGCTACAGGCTCTTAACCATAGTGGGACAACAACATAAACAGCTAGATACAGCAAACTTCACAGCCACCGTGTGCAAACCAAAGCCAAAACCAAATCCTTTCATGTGCAGTTTGGTTGTAATTTATCAATCAAACCTAACCGAGGAGCACATTTCCAAAACTCACTCACAAGAATTAAACGTGTTTTAGCTTTCTAGCCTTCTGCTCAATGACTGTCATAGGCTGAGAATCGATCACAAGATGGAGGGAGCTTTGGCACCGTTTTCATATGTAGAATATGGCAGTCCTTAATAATTCAAATGCATATTTGGTAAATGTTCAGCTATACAGGTGCCCTATATAGCTCAAATTTGATCAAATATGAACTGAGTGAGTTTTGTAAACTTTCTTGACCCGGCAGGTGTCAAACACATTGCCCCAGGAAGGACTGACCTGCCCCTTGGCTGTCAGACATTTGTTATTTTTCACAGAGTTTTTCTCTGCAGATAATGCTTGTCCCCTTTTCCTATGTTTTCTATGTATCATAGATAGCAACTGGGTTTCCCCATTCACTTGGCCTGTGTGACAAAGGATCATTATGTGCGCTTTTGTGTGTGTGTGTGTTTATGTGTGAGCGCATGCACTTGTGCATACCGCTGTGGTCTGTAGGGGAATTGTTAATTGATGTGTGTGTGTGTGTTCCTTGTGTTTTGTTTCTTTTTCCTAAACAGAGATCCCTAAAATCAGCCAACGTCTCTGCTGTCAAAGCAGGTACAGAGAGGATGGCATGGTGATTTGTATTGAGGCTGTGAAATTATCTCAAGAATTTAAAATAACAACTGTTAATTTTAGTCTATGTAATAAATTGTGCAGAAAGTGTGCATATGCATTTTCTATTGCCATTTATGCTTTTGCACACTGTACATTTCTATGGTGTTTAATGCCGTGTATATCATGCTTAGCATTGGTTTGAAAGAGATAAAGGTTATGGGAAGAGGGAGGGCAAGGTTAGCTACAGAAAGAGGGAGGGAGAGCGTGAAGACAGAGGAGTTTGGTTAGTACAGTTGTCAAAAGGCCTTCCTTAAATAAACATTACGTAAGTACATACCTGCACCTGCACTTTATTACTGTGTTTTATTACTGTACGTTTCCTTTGAAACGAGGGACATTTCAGTAATACATTTTGTTGTTTTTTCTCATTTCAAACCATGAATTGATATTAGTCTATACCTTATTGTAATATTGGTGGATATAAACGAAACAAACAAATGTCTGGCTTTTAAAACTAGACAAAGCACAAGACAATAATGACATTTAAAGACACTTAATCAAGACAAATAACTTTTTCATGTTTATTTGCCTGCACGTCTCTTGCTGCTACAATCTGTTAGGCCTAATTGTGTTTATTGAGTTTGATACTTCCTCCCTTTAATGCAGAGAGACACAAAAGAACACATGTGACCCAAGGCTATGTTTTTTCTTCTTCATTATCTTCTCTGCCTCCGTTGTAACAACATGCTTTTACATGACTTTATTTGGAGAGCATATGTCATGCAATGAGTTAAGACACGTATTTCTCCACGGACGCCTCGTTTGTCCAGCTATCCCACAACGTCTAGTTGCCTATAGTTTCACTTAAGCGTCCAACGATTAAGATCGAAAAGCTTGTGCGTTCGGCTATAGGTGCAGGGCGTTGATGTACAACTCTGTCCACACATGCCGGGGTGACTGTGAGGTGAAAGTGCAGTTAGCAAGTGTTCAGTTCTTCCTGGGGAAACGGAGTCCATTTCCACTTGGCTCCGATATAGACGCAACCGGGTTATGATTTGCGTAGGCACCATTTAAAAATAGCAGTAATCGAATATAAAACGTTCCGGCGCTCACGATGTGCACTCATTGCCGCAGGAAGATCCAGGCCGTTGTTTGTGCTGCGCTTGTGCAACAGGTTAAAGCTGTTTATTGTGATTTAGCAATAAAACAGTATGGTCATTTGATTAAAAGTGCATAAAATAAATTTGAATACCATCTACTTGGGTATATGTGGGATCGGAGATGCATTACTGCTTTAACAAAGAAGAAAATAAAGAAAATAAAAAAGTGTCACTGACAGTGATATTTAGCCTAGTCCATAAAGTGTAAAGACTGTACAGAAATAGTGTGTTTTATTCTGTGATTCGTTGAGGTAAATCAACCTACCCTATTCACACATCTTTATCACACTGAGCCCCCGTCCCAGACCCAATTCCAGATGTACATTACCATAGTAATGGCTGCAGGGAATGGCGATGTTGGCTAAAGATCATTAAGAAACATGTTGTCTCTTTGTTTACATCCAGATTAACAGGTTTTTAGATGGACCCGCGGGGGGATGAGGTTACGGCTTCACACGTTTTGTGTTTGAATGTTAAACATTCCGGCATCCAATCGAGACAAATTAACGATGTGCCATTTGAGATTAGGCGCAAAAATCGTGCACATTGGCACTCATATGGCCCATTTAGCCAATGCTGAAGAAACTGAAACGAAACTTTAAGGGCAGGGAGGGGGGAGGGTTGCGCAAAAAAGACTGCACGTTTGTGTTGCTGCTGGTTTAAAATGCACTATCTGTAGTATAGGCTGAATATTTGTCCAGAACAAAAACGAAATATGACCAAATAAAACAATTGCCTTTGTTTGTCGTAGGGCTAGGTTTAATGTCGCCCATATATATATATATATATATATATATATATATAAAGTAGGGCTCACATGGGACACTGGAGACTCTAACAGTCTTTAGGCTGTAAAACATGGTGGATGCTGTTTTAGGAACCTGTTTTAATATAAAGCACATGGATGTATATCATATAATGGATTTTGTAGTGCAGTCTTTATAGTCAAATGAAGATATTACGTGAAGCATGCATTCATTATTGTTAAATATTAAATATAACAAAGGCAACATCATAATTCATGTTGTGTTAATATTATGCACGAATCACACGTGAATTCAAAGTTTAGATCTGTTAATTTTGAATGTTGTTGTTTTTCATGGGCCTAATTTAGGGACAAATAGGTACCAACAATAAATCTGAACGAGTGACATTTCTGTTTTCCATGCCTCACACACCTGATTGCCTTTAATCCTCCTTCCCTATTGGCCGAATAAGAAGCACAGGTCTTCGAGAAGCCACACCCCCATTGCTGGAAGGATTATAAGGCAGTATGTCAGAACAGGTTGATGATAGTCACATCCTGGATAGCCGAGAGCGCCTGACACTTTTAAACTCTATGGATAGCCAAGACACGACATCTGCCACTCTTTTTTTCTAAAGTTGTCAATTTCAGATTTTCTACTTTGGTAAAAGGAGTGAGTGATCAACACAATGGCTGCGGCTGACACATTGCTGCTGTCCACTAGTTCTTTTCCTAATCTACACTTGGAAGAGAAGCAGGCTCAAATTGTGGATGTAAGTATATATCCCTATAGGGTTATTTTACTAAGTGATTAATACGTGATTTTCCTTCTCATCCGTTAGAAAGGTACTGCTTATTATTAATGTTTGACTAACTAGCATATTTCGTCTTTACGAAACACATCACATTTTTACAACTTTCGTTTACTCTACGGTATATTACTTTTAGTTTACGTTTGTTCCGGTAGCCTAGCACAATTTCGTTTGCACATTCCAATCGTTAATATATATATATATATATATATATATATATTGTGTCCTCTTAGATGTGGAAGTCTGAGCCCGTACAATGCGCACCAGGTGGTGGAGACAAGAACCCTCTAATCGAAGTTGAGTTCAGCATCGTTCAGACTCCTGTCTTGCCTCCCAACAACAATAACAACAGAGACGAGGACGAGCTCGGCCTGGAGTTCCTGGACCTCGAGTTCATCCTGGCCAACACCATCAGCGCGAGTGGCGATAACTTGGCCACTCCGAGCTCATACACTCTGCCAGAGTCTCCAGACAGCTGCGGGGAGAGCTCGGTGCACGACAGCTACGACTCTCACCCTCACCTGCATTGCCACGGTAACGGGAGCTTCGCTGCTGGCGTCGGGACAGTTCGTAGCCTCATGGCGGAGCTTCTCACGCCAGAGATAAACTACCCGGGAGACGACTCACTGGACACCGGCACCAAAAGAGATAGACAAGAGTACGCCGAACTGCGGGGCCTGAACTCGGTCACGCAGCTCCAGGTGGCACCACTCGGATACAAAATCAAAACCGAAGTCAGGGAGCAGTCCTGCATGATGGCGGCGAGTGACGACTATCTGGGACAGATGTATGAAGACAAACAGCATATGCGCGCAATGCATCCGGCCGCTTTCACGCACCATCAAACGACGGTGCCGGTGGGACAGGGCTTCATCACGCACTCCGTGAACCACCACGCCGCGCAGCACGTGCGCAAAGACTGCCACTTGTCCGAGATCGACGCTGCTATAAACGCTCACCATCAAATCCAGAACCCGCCGCACATAGCGCATTACATGAACACGTCCTATCCACCGCGCTACACGCACCAGGGCGCGCCACAGTTTCACGGACACTACGGCATGTATAGCAGGGAGTCCGTGCGCATTCTACATAATCATAATCATCATCAGCAGCAGCAGCAGCAGCAACACGCGTCGTCCATGCAAGGAATGATGCTCACACCGCCCTCGTCGCCCTTACTGGAGTTTTACGCATCGGAGGACGGAGGCGTCAAACAGAAGCGGGGGCGCCGGTCTTGGGCCAGAAAGCGCGCGGCCACACACAACTGCGAATTCCTCGGCTGTGGGAAAACCTACACAAAGAGTTCTCACCTCAAAGCCCACATGAGAACGCACACAGGTAAGCGAGTTTCCAGTCTGTCGTTGCAAATAATCAGTAGCTTATAAGTAATATGTAATGTTTTCGGCTATTGTAATGACATCTTATTTTGACAAATGCACTCTCTTGACTCCCCAGGTGAAAAGCCGTACCATTGTCACTGGGAAGGCTGTGGCTGGAAGTTCGCCAGGTCTGACGAGCTCACGCGTCACTTCCGGAAGCACACCGGGCACCGGCCGTTCCAGTGCCACCTCTGCGAGCGCGCTTTCTCCCGCTCCGACCACCTGGCTTTGCACATGAAGAGGCACATGTAGGCCGTCTGACTTGTGTTTTTTAATTTTATTGTAATTTTTTTTAAACGGCTTGAAAATATATCGATCTCATTGGGCTTCTTCGACCGTTGATGTCGTTTTTGTTGCTGTAAATACGTGTACAATGTGCATTGCATATATTAATTGATTTGGATACATTATAGTAGGCTATGTTCTTTATTTAAAACAGGAACAGCTGAATAAGTTATTGACTGTTAGAATGTGCCTTAAGAGTTGTTTTCTCAAGAGACAGTGGGCAGGACCCAATAGGTTACTGTACAAATGTAAATTGTATAATGTTTACATATTTTATTATACTTTGATCCAGTGACATGTCAGGGTTACTGATAAATGTCTTAATTTCATTTCATATTGTTACTGCTGGCAATGCTTATTATAGACTACAGTATATAGACTATTTTCCAACAGTTTTGCTTTTTATTAAACTAGATTGCCTGCAGAAATGCTGTCCATGGGTACTGAAACACTGCCTTTACTATTTTCTTTATGTCTTTTTAATTTATGTTTTTTATCTCTAATGCCAGTTGAACTAGAATCAGTTTGTTATTACAGCATTTTCCTGACTTAATATGATAATGACTCAGCTATGCTATGGATGCCTTACTTGAAACTTGCCTTTTACATACGAATGTATACTTTTTTTATTATGCAAATATTGTTTGGTTATATTGTATCAAAATGAAGTGCTAAAGGGCTCAAACAATGCTCTGATGAAATAAAATAAATTTGACATATGTTTATATTGCATGTTTTCATCCACTTAGTGTATACTCTGTTTATATTTAAATATCTACAGGCCTATTCTGCTAATTATTGCAGAAGACTACAGACCAGCAGCATAGAGGTATTTGTATAGGCATATTATGTGTCAATGTTTGTTGCTAAAATGTAGTGTTACCATGTCACACAAATAGAAATGTCTGTGGTTCCAAGTGGAGGTGAGGGTCCAAATGCACAACATGCAGGCAGAACTAAATAACGCTTTTAATAAACAAAAAGTGTGGAACCCGGGAAACTGCATCTCCAGGTACACATGAAGTGACCAGACATGGATGTACAAAGCTCTACAGTAACATATAAAGTATGGTTAAGGCAAATATGAGGCCATTGTTAACACGCTGCATGATGAACTTTCATGTAGTAGCCTATAGGATACTCCCTAATCCATTGACATCTTAAATTTTAATACCCAATTTAATCCCTTTGAATTCGATACATAGGCTAAAGTTGTACCGCATTCGCACAGAAATAATAGCGTCACGTGTACAGTAGCCTATAAATCTTAGTAAATGCTGCCCTCTACTGGTAACAAAGTAGCTATAGCACAGGCTACTGAATGCGTCGTTTTTTCCTAGACTAGGCCTTCTTGTGTTATTACAAAAAACACACCAAACCCCTGAAGCCCCCCCCCCTTCCCCCCATCACACACACGCACACACATATAACAGGCTATATGTTTCATCATCCTATTAGATATGATTATCCTAATTTAAACCAACTAAATATTAACATAGGCCTTCAATATAAATTAAAACTATTTTGACTGTCCAATAATCCCGAAATTGCGTTCCTCCACACAGGACATTTATAAAGTAGTTTATTACAGTAAAAAGTGTTTATCTTCGGGGACGCTCTCTTCGGCTGCAAAATACGATGTTTGGCCACACGGTGGCAATATATCACCACAGACTCTCAAGAGGTCGTTCAACCAAGTACTGCACGTTATTTTGAAATAAACGCGTATTATTAGCCTACACATTACGTATGTCGTTTTATTTCAAAAGTAAAGAAGAAAGAAAACATCTTTGTAACATTGTAAAATATTTAATGATTAAAATGGAATTTAATTTAGCCTATTAAGTGCATGTATTACTTCTTAACCTCCTTATAACATCAATATATATCTTAGGGAATGGACACTTAACTCAAATGACATGCATAATCAGAACATGATAATATGGTCACTAATTATTAACTTATTAAATGATAACATAAATGAAGAAACAACAGAAACACAAATTTCACACATTGTTCCCTTTTATGAAACACAAGGATCATGTCATTAGTATTCATTAAGGGCAGTGTGTGTTGTCACGGTGACTAAGCTATGGGTGTCCCTGTTGCCTTGATTATCTAAACCAATGAATTCTAGGGGTTTTCGTGGCTAGTCAAAGTCAAAAGCCAAACTTTACATTCAGTATGTCTGAATACTCAAGAACACCACAACATACACACAGACATAAGGCAAACTATAAAACATCATGTTGGGATGACACAGCCCAACACAAAGCATAAGCAAGGCCATATACCTTTATTGTGAATATCTTAGCCGTAAAGTTTGCGGAGTCATTCTGGATTGAGAGACACGACGTAATCTGGTTTGTTCACAAAGCTAAGGGTTGCCAATATTGTGTCATGCAGGCATGATGGTGTAGACTTGTTATTGTGTGTATAAAATAGGCCCATACCTGTAAAACATGAAGTAAGCCAATAATGCAGAAAATTCGTCCACACCAAACCGTCAAAACGGTAAGAGAATGGGCTTTCCTCTGCACATGCACGCTGTGTACCTTTATGCAGACAAATGAAAGGTATGTCCTCCTGGAGAAAGCTTGTTGACATTTGAAGTTGATCAGAACAAAATCACATCTCATTTCAATGCAATAGGGTGCTCCCTCAGAATCTTCCCCCAGGCCCCCACACATTGCAAAGGCTAGGATATTGTTGTGTTTGCGGTCTGCACCACATTGTTTGTGTTCCTATTATTTACACAGCCAGGGCTGGGAAGAAGTGCTGGATTATTTGTTTCAGCATGCACAGAGAATGTAAACTATAGTGGACTAACTAGAGATATTTGGTGATTCCGACAAAATGTGAATTATCTTAAAATTGCTAACTATACCTTTAGTGGCTCTATGCAGATATGTACAGTATAGGGATACAGTCAGCTGGGCAGGTCCTTCTTGCATGCTTATGCTTGGGGCCTGTGTGTTTCCGTCTCTGTCCATGGTCCTGCAGTGGTACAAGATTATGCAACTTTAAGTTGATCAATGTAATTTTACCTTTCTTTAATCCAATATGTGATTCTGACATCATATACGCACATAACAGAACATGTTATGCCAATGTTTGACCGACCCCCTATTCCCAAATGGTTTATTAATTAACCAATTGATTACTTTATATAAATCCAAGGACTGTTTTAGATATGGAGTTCTTAGTTCAACTTCATGTGACAGTAGGATATATCGAAACTGTCAACACAAATATTTTGCTACTGGGTTTAAAGAGTAGCCTAAAGAGTAGCCTGTATAGGATTGAATGAACATGGCTTCCCTCACATTTTAGCCAGCACTATACCTGCCAACTCTATTCCCGAGTTTGGGGCTATATGAATGCAAATCGTGCAGGTTATTGAAACGTGTTGCCCACGTTGTCCACATGGACAATGCATGAACGCGGCCAGCTCAGGTGGCGGGCGTTGTGTTCTCTCGCCCTCTACTCATCAGTCTTCATCACGGCTGCTGCTTCTGACCGGGCAACCCAACACAACCTGCCTGACCAGCAGCACACGAGCCGCGTCGGCGCATGCATTGTCCTCTTCTTCATCCGTAACAGTCTGTCTCGTCAACAAGGTAAATTACAAATAAAATTAAACGCTTCATTATCATTACACATCCCGCCAAATATTCGTATGCTCTCACCCACGTCTGATTATAGGCCTATGCTTTTTTTTTTTTTTTTTTTTTTTATACCAGTGCAACATCACTCATTCTACTGGCGGTTCTGGTAGCCTGTAGACCACGTTATGTGCTGTTGCATACCATATTCCGTTTTCCATTCATGATTTCTCTTCCGTTTGGCCACATGTAGCCAAATTAATAAAACGTCGCGGCAAGCTCAACACGCAAAAAGAGAAGCGCTACACGCACCAACAGAGAAAATTTTACTTTTTAGATCTTTGTTTTGCATTACGAATTGTTAACGCGAATATTGTAGCCTAGCCTAACGATCTGTAATCTAAATAAACAATTGGAATATAAAAACATTCCTATAGCCATAGGCTAC
Organism: Typhlichthys subterraneus; assembly: GCA_027564835.1. NCBI lineage: Eukaryota > Metazoa > Chordata > Actinopteri > Percopsiformes > Amblyopsidae > Typhlichthys > Typhlichthys subterraneus. Next base: position 13,126 of record JAODUH010022738.1, read on the forward strand.
TAGGCATACCTCTGGTAAATGTGCTTGATTGTCTTGTAGGCTATATGTATAACTTCACCATTCATTCATGATAGGCCTATTGGATTTGTGGCCTAACATAATGTTTTAGACAAGACATGTCTACATCACTGCTTCTGTTCTATCCTGCAAGTTGTATACTGAAAGATAATCATATTCTATCGGAGCCAGAAGGGGAGGAGCTAATGATAGGGGAGAGAGTATTTTGGTTTGAGACAGGATGGGCGTGTTTAGGAGAGGAGGAGGCACTCGTCAAAATTTGCCCAAGAAGAAAGTGTAGGTGATGCAACTTCAATAGCTTGATAAAAAAAAAAGCAACAACTACAAACACAATGACAATGTCAGCGTATATCATACAACCCCACAACGCAAGGTAAGACAATTACTTAAAATAATATAGAATAAATGCTTATGTGAACTGTATTAAACATTGTATTACCAACAATCAAAAAGTTATTTGAGACCTACGGTAACCCCATGACGTTTTCTTGATGATAGGCAAAACCAGTAGACCTATCTCTTAGGCTATAATGCAATGTAGATTGTTGAATATCGTAAGAATTATAAATGAGAACATTAGACGAGGTAGAATGTTGGGTATGCTAATATGCTAGTCACGATGGATGATTAAGAACCATATCACGTAGGTTAATCATTTTCAACCGACCTGACATGATGAGGAACCCACAGTGTGCAGTAGGTAGCCAATTTCCTTATTGCCAAACAGAGTGTTGAGGAAACACGTGGCACAATTTTTTTTGGGTCCCCGTTGTTGTAGCAGCCTGGCTGCCTAGAGAGATAGATAATCACATTGAACATGGGTGCTAAGCTTGACTTGATGTATCCGTTTCCATTGGTGGAAATGTCCAACGTAGGCTATCTGTTGGCCCTTATGTGAGATAATAGCATCATGACGGATTGTAGCTTTGCACCCGGCGTACCGGCCGGCATACCAAAGAACTGTATTGCAAGAATGCAACCCTGCAGCTGGCTGCGCCCTCCCACACTGAAGACGAGCTTAAGTTGTTGCGATATGACCTTAACAATTTCGTTAGTTGACATGGACAAGCGGGAATTTTCAATAGAAAAAATATTAGGCCTAGACGACATGCAAATCCAAATTCTTAGCCTCTATTTGTCTGCCTAGATATATTGAATAACCTAGTTTATTGGTGTTTTTGATTGGGGGGTATTAGGGTACAGTTTTGCGAATGTCATCAATTACGCTGTATGCTACTATAGGCTACATATAAGAACCTGAACAGGTATTATTGCACAATAACAGTGTGGGACAGTTGGCCTATTTGCAGATTTTGCCACTTAAATAAATATGACGAGCATGTAGCCTATACATAAATAAATTGAAACACAAATCAGGTTGAGGAAATAACTGCAAAGACAGCTGTTCCACGACTTTTTTAACTGCCATTTAATTAAATCGAATGATTTTGGATAAAATTAGGACATTTGGCTTGGGGTGTGTGGTCATTTTGCTGCTGTGGATTGAAACAGCCCCCAGAGGTCAATGTTGCCATGGTTGTCAGCTTTGCTTGTCAAGCATGTCTCAGTAGGCCTAAACGTTGCAGTCTGCTCAAGATACAAATATTAACATTGATATCATTGACATATAAATGTTGTTTAAAAAATATATATTGTAATTCCACATTTCATACAATAAGGACTACACAATTTTATTTAAAACATACACAAAATTTCAGCAAATTAACATGTGGTACCAGGACAACTTGCATACAGAACTGCAGAAACAATTAAAAGTTATTATTGCAACATCCACTCCAAAGAAGTAGGCTTAGTCTACCAGCAGGACATGAAATGGTTAAAATGCTATATTGGTCAAGCAATATTATTGAACAATGGTGAGGAACAGTAGCTAATTCCTTCTCATATACATTTGGGGACAATGCTTTATGTTAACTCGACTGCTAGTCTACATTTCCTGATGTTTTTCTATGATGAGAAAATAGGTTAGATGATAGCTAATGAATCTCACTGTTACAATATAAACTTCTACCTTTATTGTGGACTGTAATGACCACCACAAAATCAGCATAGATAAAGGATGACCGTTGAGGGGATTATTAAAGAGTAACTTCACCCCCAGCTCTGATCTTAACCTCACCGACTGCACAATTTTGAGAATATGACAAGGAGGAGCTATACACTTGACACCAAGAGCCTTGGATGATTGTAAACAGAGATGGCATGTTGAGCCGCCTTCAACACATAAAATGTAATTTTATGGGAATTTTGTTTATTGACACCATCACGGTTCAGTACTATTATTTAGTTTACAGCTCAAATAACACATTTTAGGGTGCAGTTACTCTTTAATGCATCTACAGTATGACAGGTTTACATTCAGTTGGTATAATTCCAGAAACAGGCGTGTTATCTCTTAATTATTACATAGATATTACATAGTTATTATATTTATAAGTTCTGCCTATGACCTGTGCTATTTCTGAGAATTAGTAAGTTTCTGTTCTGTCCTCTTAACTTCAATACAGTTCTTCTTTTTTTTTTTAGGAATAGGGAGTAAAGCCCTTTTAACACATGCTGTATAATAACCCTGCATTTTACAGAGCTGGTTCCTGTATGGGGTAATGTGTGAACAGGAACATGGGTCGAAAAACCTTTTAATCTGCTCGCCCAATTTCCCACATTGCGACCTAACATTGAAAATGCAGGTACTGCTGAGATGTGAATGAAAGCAGAACCAATGCAGGGACAAGCACTTAATTCTGACACAAGAAGCGCTCACGTGGCGTGAGCAAACCAATCACAAGACTGTAACAGTTACAGTATTTAATATGCCTTACATTAGCCTAAAACTACACTCATCAAAGGTTACATTGAGATTGAGACAATGAAGAAATACTATCAACAACAATTTTATACGGTCACATGGTCTGTTTCCTGTGAACAATATTGCTGTACATAATCCAAAAAAAAATTAGGATTATGCTTATTTAGAACACAAAGCTAAAACATTTGTGTACTATTTGTAAGCGATAGCAAATTCACATACCAACAAAGCAGTTGACAACGGGGTAAGATCGTTCTTATAATACATCCACAGTATAGGTAAGATAGGACATGATGCATATATTTAGAATCGCAAATTACACGAATCAAGTTCAAAAGTAAGATGTACAAGTTTTCATGTGTCTCATGAAAACTTGTATTTGTTTATGGTGATTGGCAGCATGCATAGTGTTGCTTTAGCTACCGCCCTCTGCTGGACTGTTCAGGCTATTGTACTATACCGGACCCGGTATTAACCACAGCATGTATGAACCGGTGCAAGAGATAAATGTACCTGTATAAAGCTGCATGTCTGAATAGAGAAAATCACTAGCTATGCCTGCACGGCCATGCAGGTAATTTACCAGGAACAATGGTTGAAAAGGGTTTAGTTATTAATACATAATTTAGGAATGGGGAGTTAGTTATTAATCTATAACCATGTTTGTTTCACGCTATTGGCTGTTTTCATCGCAACTGTCAACCATGATGTGCGTGCACACAGATATATTTCATATCTGTCCAGATCAACTGACTCTGAGTTGACAGATACACGTATTAACCAGCATTGAGCCATGAGATTATACTGGATTGCATGTGTTAGGATTTGTGAAGCTAAAACTTCCCAGGTTGCTCAAGATGTGGCTCATGGGGACTTGAACCACCTCTTACTGTTTTGTTTTTTTTGTGTGTGTTTTTTTAAAAATAATTTTCACAGACATGGCAGAAAACCTATTTGTTCATAGCTAAATGAATGCAGAAGCATGATGCTATAGCTAATTTAGTTAAAACCATTGTTATAAAGCAAGCATGTCTTTAGGAGAGGGTCAAGAGGATATCTCAAGAATACAATCTTATTCTGTAGTCACTGTATTATTAGCTTTGTGCTATTAGCTTTGAGAATGGCAATTGAAAAACATAAAGGCACCTGTTCATATTATGCAAGGTTATTATAACAAAATTATTACATTATTAAGGCCATAACAGCAAATATGTTTTAATAGACACTGGTGTTTCCCGACATATCTGAGTGTGGGCCACATATTGGTTAGCTGCACATTTGGAATGGTGTCTAACAATGTTTAGATCATTATTGTCAGCTTGCAGGACTAAATTATCTCCATGGTGTGTTAGTCTCTCCGAGAGAGAATATCCTGTTTTGATCAGACATAGTTGACTTTAGGTCTGGTGCCTCAATGGTCTGCTGAACACCTGGCATGTTAGCAGGCAGAGGGACTGCTGTGAGCAACAGAGAACCAGACACTGCAGTGCTGACGCGTGACAGCTTTAAACTAGAAATTTTTATTTTGTCTTGTCGTCGTAGCTTACTTTTCTAGTAATAGCTGAAAAATAATGACAAAATGGAAATGATGGAATAATACAGGCCATTTGAAAAGATTTGAATTCATGGTTCATGGGTAATTTATAATAGAACAAGGCAATTTCCATTCATATTTCCATTTTCCAGGCTATCAATGCTAAGCCAAGGCACTGATTCCCTATTTTAGCCTCACATAGCTAAGATGATTTCTTATTCACTAGTCTGAATGTTATATGTTCTGGCCTCATACCACTAACTGACATTTAGATAATTTCAGAAGAATATTATTCGGCAATATTGCTAAGAACAAACCCACAGATAAGGGTACAGTATGTCATTCACATGGGTCACATATTAGAAACACTTGGGGTAGAGGCTGTTGAATAGCGAACATTTTCTGTCATCTGAAACCCATAAGGCGACTATATGGTCTGTCAGATTTGTTCTTGCCTTTTGCAACTTGAAACAGAGAGACTAACTTCTCTCTGGGCGTTTTCACCTAACTTGAACAAGTGAAAGGAGGCAAATAAGATATGGTGAAATTATGGGGGTGTCCTAATCTCACCAATACATGCATTCTGTATTGTTGATAATAATAGTCAACAAAGACATTTTTTGAGTTTAGTTCTATTCTGTTTTAAGACCCTCTTTAATACAGATATACAATGCTTAAAAAATAGCCTATTACATTTATGTAATGCAAATTATTTACACATTTAAGGTAAATCCAAGGCAGGTACATAGGTAGTCTTAACCTATTCTAATTTTATTAAACATTCATGTTAATGCAGCTGACTGCATACTTGCTCCCTGTCTTACCACGATACAAGCACATGAATATCTGAGTAGTGATTTCAGACTACTGGCATGTATCTGAATATTCGGCTACCTTTTCACATTCATACCGTCTCAATATAAAGTGATGTTTAAACAATCCATATTCAGATTAAAATCCCTCTGAGAGGTCTACTATATACCTCAGTTGAAAAAAGCTTTGCTAGTAGAGACCAACCATTCCAAGATAACAAACCTGTGCAATTAGTGCATCATTAGTGCATCATTACCACATAGGGCATTATACTGTGTAATTCATATCAGTGTACAATCTGACAGTACCAGTAAGCTTGCAGTATGCCAACCGAAGCTTGGTTTATGTGGTCTGGTGTGGTTTTGTCACATTACCTGGCACTAGCATTGCCTAAATATCTGTGTAGCTATAGCTGCTTTGCATTTAAAGGCACATTTGCATAATATGTTGGAGATGCATTGAAGATGCATTGTTCTAATCTTCACAGAACCATATAGCCTATAAATAGATTATTTATTTGATCGATCGATGTGAGGACGTACATTTGAGATGAGGGAACAAAAGGTCAATATTGCTTTAACCTTTAATATTGCATTTTTAATCTGAGATTTGGTTGGTATGATGATTATATTCTCTGTAACTTGGATTTGAACTATTATTAGGGGTGAGGGAATATCAAAACTTCCCTTTCTGTTATACATTCACTAGAAGACAAGGATGTAATAACATTTTTATTCATCCAGAGGAAAGGACTCAGAGCAGGGTGACCATTAGTCTAGGTACAGTATACTGATAGATCCAGCCTGAATGTACACCTTAAAGGTATCAGCTATTGCAAGATAATTGTAAGATAATACACTTTTTGTCAAATTCACCAAATATCTCCTCACATTTTATTCTATTTTACCATTCTCTGTGCGTGTTGACAAAATAATCTGATGCTTCTACACAGCCCCGGCTCCCTAAATAGGAACATAATAAAAGTGGCGAACACCGCTCGTATCAGCAAAGCCGTAGCACTAGGCTTTGCATAGTGCATTTGTATAGTGCATATTTGCATAGTAGGGCATGGCAAGTATCAGCTTTTACACTAGTTCTGTTTTCCTGTTTAGTACAGCCGATGTGCGCATGCTATAGTGTCTGTGTATGTCCTGTGGAAGTGCTTAGTTCTATACCTGATTGTGTGTGAGGCAACCCCTTTCCACTTTACTGGAAGAATTTGAGCTCAAGAACCTGGCCTTTCCCAAATCTTTCTAAACTAATACAATTAACAAGTGCAATGTTAAACTTAAACTAATTTAAAGAAGTTCTAACTGGCTAAATGTATGTAATGTTACTATGCCAGAACTATTCACTCGTAAATTTCTGATTTATATCACCTCTCTATATATTATACAGCAGCAGTCAATAGGGAGTCTGAACATTGCCCTCACAGTTAATCTCTCAACACAAAAGAACGCATTGTTACGGCTCCTTCACCGCCAAATGCAAGTTTGTCTGTTTTCCAAACATGTAGGCCTAGCGGCATCCTTATTCAGACTTTGTAACTGTCTACGAGGCCCAGGACCACTCACAAAGACGGAGAAACTGTTTTTCAGAGAGAATACGGAGGGAAAAGGAATTTAAAACAATTTGGTGCTTTCCTGCCTCCTATCCCTCCCTCCCTTGCCTCCACCCTCTCTCTCTCTCTCTCCCTCTCTCTCTCTCTCTCTCTCTCTCTCTCTCTCTCCCTCTCTCTCTCCCTGTGTGTCACATGTCCTTTTCACAGCATAGAAAAGTTTCGGGATTAGCGCAGAATTAGCACAAAGCGACGACGCCACTCCTGCTACCCTCCTGGACAGCACAGAGAGAAGCGGACAGCGGAGCGCGACACGGCGGGGTGAAGACACACATGAGCGCACACACGCACGCACACACACACACACGCACACAAGAGAAACTGCGGGGCCACGCTGAACCGAAGGCAGGAACCCTAATCCTGAGGCAGTGGAGGCCATCCTCGGAGGAGAGCAAGCGTGAGGAAGACTATCAGAGACGCAGGGATCCCCCCCCCCCACCTCGCTGTGACTAAACGATGGAAGAGAAGCAGTTCACTGGCATCCTGGTAAGTTGCACTGGTCTGCAGTGTGTATCACCACACACACACGCACGCACACACGCACACACACACACACACACACACACACACACAGACATCAAACAGCATTGTCTGGACAAACTCTCTTTCTTTCTTTCTTTCTTTCTTACTCTTTCTTACTCTTTCCCACTCTCTCTCCCCACAGTAAGGGGACAAAAGACCAGGTGAGTGAGGGTGGGGTCCAGTCTTTGAAAAGAAATGACCCCCAAGCTCACAGTGGACTCAGAAAGCTTGAGAACATTTCAGTCTTCTTTGACTGAAGAAAATTGACATGAAAAGTGGGGGACTAGATAGCAGGATAAAAACATAATATCTTTTGTCTGAGGAGAAAGCTATTTGGTGTTGGGGCTCAAAACATGTTTTTACTACTGCGCTGTGTTGCTTGCGTAGAGATGTTTACACTATTCTGGTTTTGCACCCTAGAAATATTAGCCTACATGCATTCAAAATGTGTTTGGACAGTTGCACGTTGTTAACTAGTCTAGAGAAAGTGCTAGAAAAGCTTTTCAATTGTAAACTCTGTTTATGTTTACAGTGTAGACTTTCAGTGGATAGCACTGTCTGTTCCAGCTGCTGACCATTAGGCTTTGTGGTGCTGTACGTTTCATTCATTCTTTCTCTGTCTTTCTTTGTGTGTGTGGGGGGTGTCTGTGTGTGTGTGTGGGGAGGGTAGGGAGAAGGGGTAATTGAAGACTGCTCAAAATGTGTTGTGCGCTATTATACTGTAATTCATGGATACGTTTACATTTACATTATATCTAGTATTCGTTTATTCATTAATTTCAGTTTAGGAAAATGGTTAAAACTGTAAACTTATAATACAGGTCTGGCATCATTGGGAGTCTAGTCATCTCTCTCTCTCTCTCTCTCTCTCTCTCTCTCTCTCTCTCTCTCTCTCTCTCTCTCTCTCTCTCAATCTCTTTCACTTTCTTCACCACCCACAATCTGTGTGGCATCGTCCATCTTGAAATAGTGGTAAACACAACCTTAGAACCCCGCTCGCCTCCTGACATTTTCCTTCCCATCCCATATCCTTTCTGAAGTATCTGCACGTTGTTTGAACTGGAGCCACCTGAATTAATCGGTCTGTGCTCGCCCCGTGCCTTGGGAAAACGCTGATAGTGATGATTAATTTGGCCTTGCAGTCTGAGATCTAGTGACAGACTGCCAGTCACACAAATATGGATTAAATATGTCTGAAAAGCTGCACATCTAAATGTCAATAAAAGCCAAGTTGTAAGTGCATGTTATTTTGAGTGATGCCCTCTGGGCTAGGTGTAGCAAGTGATAAATGTTGACAGACACAGTTACTCTATACATGTTTGTGATTTTTGTTTGGTGACTACTTGTGTCACACACGTTCCACACTTTGTTGTCACACACTGCACACACTGGGAACATTGCCATAGTGTAATAGTTCTATTCACCATTGCTAATCAAAAAAGTAATCTTACATTTTTTAATATAAGTTTATCTTATATTATCCCACTAGCCTTGTTTATTTCTATGTGACTTTTATTTGTATTTCAGATATTAGCCAGTACTTTTATTTTGTTAGTGGTCACTGTACTGTTACTGGTTAAACACATTTGAATATGTCCAGATGGTTCGGTGGACTATCCCAGATTTGTGCTGTCGTCGTAAATCCAGGCCCACACAAGGGCCGTGCTTCCTGCTACCGCTTGGCTCGGCTGGCAACTTCTGCCAGCAGCAAAGCTGCCCAAACTTCACTCCTGCTTGTTGAAGGCGGTCAAAGAGGACCTGTCTCCTTAATCTTTCCCCAGTCGTCTTTTGCTGCCCCGGAACCCGTTGTCCAGTGAATAGTGGAGCAGATGGTGCCCTGGCACCAGCTTTTATGATGCAAGCTAACTGTCCCCTCCTTCTCTTTACCACATTGATTGAGTCTTTCCTGCTTCTCCTCATAATAGGTTTTCATTGTTATATGATAATAAAATGTATGTATATATACATACATACATACGTACGTACATACAGTGTATATTTACACTGTTTATTTAACAGTTCGACACACGCATCATAAGTGCAAACAGAAGATGATTTGTTTGTTTGTTAAGTGATTCATTTGGCTCCTCCAACACAAATAGTCCCCCAACCATAGTTCTAAACTTCTATCAACAGTCTGGTTCTGTGTCAGCAACTACGTGACTGGGCTGTTACCAAGCGAAACATGAACATCACGTTAGCTTGTTACATAAGTTTTCATGTTACCGCAAGTCAGCTAATATGTATTTGTATCATGTAGTCTTCTGCATGTGCCCGTTTCCATTCATCATGCAGCCAGTGAAGTACCTTGAACAGCTTATCAGAAGTGTTTAGTTTTTTTGAAATAGCAACTGTTATTAGAATAACACTGGTAAAATGGAGTGATACATGCATTGTTAAAAGTCCCAGTGCGTTATATATGGAATGCCTCTCGTCCAATCAAATCACTTGGTCAGAACTAACTGTTGTATAAATGTACTATATACAGTATATATATGTACTGTATACAGTATGTATATACACAGTACTAACTCCTGATATTATATAACCAATTCTATCACCTGTCTTCAGTCATTAGCAACCCTTAGCCGATTCAGACAAGCAAAGTTGCTAACATTGTTATCCACTCTGCTGAAGCTAACCAGGTCTGATATACCAGTGCCTATTAGTCTCAAACAGGCACTTGAGTCTAATGACCTTTTTGGGAATATAGTGTGTATGTTTATTTATGTACTGTTAATTCAATTCACTCCTGAACAATCAGTACATACTAAAAATTGTAATATTACTATGAGGAGGTTAGGTTTACAGAACACGTAGCACCTGGAGTGACTACATTTCCCAATGAGCCAAATTGCGTTGTCGAAGAGCTTCCTTCACTCGTTGGTTTAATTGTGTTGATGGTAGACTATTTCACATAGCAAGATGAGGTGATGTAACAATGGCTTTTACCACACAAGTGTGTATTGCCTCTGCTGTTCTCTATACCCCGAGTGCTGGACAGTTGTGTGTGTGTGTGTTCCATCATGAGGTGTGTGTCTATTGTGTGCATGTGAAGTGGAAACTAAATAGAAATAAAAAGTCCAACCCAAACCACATTTTCCCTGAGGTCAAAACACACGCACACACACACATATATAGGTCAAACTATATTTGAACATGTAAGTGCCAAATGTTTACAAAGCCACACATTTATACTCGAGGCTACGCAGTACATGTTACACAAACAAATAAAACCCCATTAACGAATATGTGTTAGGACTCCAGGCTATTCTACAGAGTTGTTGCAGCAACACTTTAACACAATGCTGCACCCATGTTGGATTTTGCTCCAGTATCTTCTATGGTTTTACATGACAGCTGGGCCTGTGTGTAAGAGTATGTGTGTGGGGGATAAAGTGGTGAGCTTTAAGAAGTGCTGCATACACACTTACTGTAAATCTACATGATGTGAAGGGTGTGTGTGTGTGTGTGTGTGTGTGTGTGTGTGTGTGTGTCGTGCATAGAGTTTGGTGCCGAAACTCTGTACTTGTAAGTGTTGTGACCAAATTACACCTGTACTAGAGTACACAATACCCCAAAACCAATCAGTGTTAAATCTCGGTACCTGTGTGAGAGAGTAGAGAGAAAGCGAGACAGCGAGTCACAAATGTGAATGGAAACCAACCCTAGTTGTGTGCAAGAATACGTTTTAAATCTCTCTCTCTCCCTCTCTCTCTCCCCCTACCTTACGTAAGACACACATTGACAGTTCAGCTAGCAGCAGCACTCTGTCCTGATGTTGCATACATAAAAAAGTATCAGTGTTGATACCTAAACAACGCTCCTTTATAATCTCACACTTTCAGGAACTTCTCTACATCGCCCACCGTGTTATAAAAAGTATACTCTATACCAGGGGTTCCCAAAAATGTTTGTTCCAGGACCCACCGATAGACTAATCTATTTAGAGATCCACCAAACACGCTGATAAATAGGATGTTATTTAATCAGGAACAAGTAGGCTGTTTTGCCACAACCTTGCTCACGACAGATGAGTGGAACAAAACGTCAGTAAAGCGCGAAAACCTTTTCATTGATGTTCTTCATTCATTCAATGACCGCTTGCAATTTTCGCGACCCACTCACTCCCACTCAGTGACAGTTTGAAAACTGCTGCCCTATACTATAGCATTAATCTTCCCTTCAGTATCCCTTTGAACATTGATAGCACGTTTTGATCTTAATCCGTTTTACATTTTTGGTTTTCTGCACTTTTTTTTTCTTTTTCCTAGAATAAACAATATCAAAAATAAAAACATGCTTGCTAAAAATATACCAAACAAAGACGTCAATGTATAATGGAGAGAGAGAGAGAGAGAGAGAGAGAGAGAGAGAGATAGAGAGAGAGAGATAGAGAGAGAGAGAGAGAGAGAGAGAG
>JAODUH010022749.1:0-16401 GCA_027564835.1 Typhlichthys subterraneus
AGAAATTATTAATTAAACAAAGACTAAAGATTCTCTGTCTAAAGTATATCCTTTTATTGAAACTTTCCATAACAGAATCATAATATGAGAAAGGAAATAATCCCAACCCAAACAGCATTTTGAAAACAACACATTTACTTTATTTTTACCACATTATCCAGTCACAATGTTAAGGACAATCAAAGGAAGCATTAGGTGAAGTCAGCTATGATACACATTTTGTGAAATTCACCAAATATCCTTGCATTTCGCTAGCTGCCCGTTCTCTGTGCTTGTTAATAATCCGGTACCGGTACTTCTACACGGCCCTGGCTCCGTAAACAGGAAGATACACAAAGTGGCGAACACCGCTCACAACAACAATGCAGCAGTACTACGCTTTGCTTCACAGTGCGTTATGTGTGTGGGGGGGAAAGAAATATTGTTTCGATTTGAGCTCAAAGTTAGCGAGCGTTCTCGAAAATGACTGACCCTGCCTTTAAGAAGGAAACAAATCATTAATTTAGCCCAGTGCTAAAGTGAAACATGGCCATCAATGTAGCAGCAACATAGCCTATATTTAGGTTACAGAACTCACTTGTCAGCCAGGCTGTCGGCCAGTGGGTAGACAGCCCTCTTCCAGCCATCGGTGGGGAAGAAGACTGAAGGCTGGGACACCTGTCCACCACAGCGGGGGTCCGCAGGCAGGCATTGTGGCACCAGGTACTTCCAGGTCACCCCGAAATCTACTGAGTACTGAGCATGGACCTGGCGGTCTGCATGGCGCTCTGGCACACTGCAGCCTACTGCAATCTGGACAAGTCACAGTCAAATGAGATTAAGATGAAACAAGGTGAAAGATACGGTAACATAAAATAAGATTTAATATAAGGTAAAAACTACATAAAAACATATTAGGATGAAAAGTAAAGATAACATAAAATATGATTAATATAAGGTAAATATTAAGATGAAATAAGGTAAAGATATTTAATCTTGACAAATGTGCTGATTTTAAATATGCAATTTACTTCAGAAGCATATTTTCATATATTTCTTGCATTTCTCTTTACTTATCGATAGCAATGAAAAAATAAACACATGGAAGACGTGCAACTCGCTGCGCTGCAAATGTCAACTGTGTTATGTTATGACAGTATCAGACTCAACAATACCATAAAGAAGGAACCGCGCCACACGCCACGGTGCTTACGGTGAACTTACGGTGAACTGATCCTACAGTAGCCTAGCCAGTGCGCGTTCACGTGTACTTTGAATGATACTTGAAGCAAGGGGCAGGACTTATTATGGTTTGCATCTTTCAAAATCGAGCTAAATACCTGCTTTTTTCCAATATGACATACTGAACCTCGTTGAAATACTTAGAAATTCAAAATTTCAACCCTAGTGTTATTGGAGGACATTACAATGCATTATTACTGTTATTACTTTTTTCAAAATGAAACATTGTTATGCTGCAAATCAAGGTCAATGAAGTGACTGACCATAGATGGTTCCTTGTCCTACTGTGGTAGGTTTTTTTTCTTTCAAAAAAGTGTGTATATATATATAATATTAGAAAAACACAAACACAAAATATTTATTTAAGAAAATGTATTTATATATTTGTACGTATTATTTAAGAACATTTTAAACTTTTGTCCATGCACCTAAACTAGTATTTGTTTAATTGCATTTCATGTTTTCTTTCTTTTAAGTGTCAAAGTCCAGTCCCTCACATAACTGCTTCATTGTACTTTATGAAGCAGCTGCACTATTAAATAATTGTCCTAAGTTATAATGCATATTTTTTTCAAACATACACCAAATTTCAATGATCAAATTTGGTGCCTTTATTTTTCATGAACATATTTAATTAACTTATTGAAATCCTATTCAAACAACGACTATTTCATCATACAGAACAACTATTCAACCGTTTAATGTGTTTCATTGGAGTATATAAGAGCGCAAAAGCGTATTTTCGGAATTCCCGAGAGTACACTGAAGTGGAAATGCTCCGGGTAACTTGATTGGTCAGATGCCCTGATGTAACTAACGGTGACGTAGCTTGCTTTTCTGTGAATGGCTGGGAGAAATCCATGTGTTTATACCACCTCACAGAGAAGCGTGGCAACGCCATTTTGAATGTCCAGGGAAGTGACCAAACATGCCCTATAAAGGGTTTTACATTGCTTTGGATAAATGTGTCTGCTAAATGCTGTAATTAAGCAATAACACATGAGAGGGAGTGCGTTAGACTGAATATCCGCACTTCTGTGATTGGTCGTAGGTAAGAGGCCGAAGGCAGAGTGCCGAAGATGATGTATTATGCTGTAAGATGGCCTAATGTAAGCTGTTGCTGCTTTCTTGTTGTTTTTGTCGGGAAAGCGACTAGAATGCACTATTTAGGCAGTTCTCCTCAAATATTCCTTCCTGGGGCGAGAGCTCCTCCTGGTAATAACATCATTTCAAATTATCCACTGTACGCGTCATGTGCATTTACAGTACCTTGAACTGCATGACCCAGCCCTTGCCGGGGACGATGTCATGCGTGACGGCGTACACCTCCCTGCCGTCCACGTTGCCACACACCATCACCCCGTCTGGGGAGCCGCAGAAACGCTGCACCGCACAGTCCTCCGAGAATAGCCAGTGGTCACTCACTGGTGGGGCGGGAGGTCGAGCAAGGCCCGAGACAGGCAGGGAGACAGAGACAGAGAGAGAGAGAGGGGGGGAGCGGGGGGGAGATAAGGGAGACTGCCTGACATGCACTGTAATGCCTAATAAAAATGAATTGCTAAATGCTATATGTTATATTATGATGTTATAATGATCCTTAGATTCATTATTCACAAAAAGATAATGATACTTTGGCATGTACGCTGTTGCATCGAACTGAAACATGTACATAAAGACATCGGGGTCTTACTGTACCTATGGGGGTCTCCTCTTGCTCTCCGAGCTGGCCCGTCCGGCCTGAAGGGGTCCCGTCGTCGGCGGGGGCTCTCTCGTGGTTGGGCAGCGCCACCCCTCCGAAGGTGTCAGAGATCTGTGCCCGGGGGTCTGAGCCTGCGATCAGCACATTGTCCAGGGCCCAGTCACTGTGGTCCGCCCCCTCGTGCTGCGGCTGCCACCAGCGCACGCGCACTCCCTCCTGGCGGGCAGTAGGGGGCAGCAGCACATTCACAAACCTGATCACACAGGCAGAAATTAACAGAATTTACACGGAGGGGTCAGACAGAGAGACGTTTCACACTATGAACCGCTGTTTATTTCTGTGGGAGGTCAAAGGTCATTAGTCATTACAAAAAAAGGCTCACCCAGGTTTGGTGTACAGGTCGTAGAATATCTCTGTCAGCAGGTGCCAGTTGATCCCTCCATTCAAGCTGTACTCCAGCAGTACCCCCTGGTTACGGTTGCTAGGTGTAATCATGCAGCCGTACATGAAGTAGAACTGGATGAACTCTGCGTTGGTCAGATTCAGGTCCACTGTCACCAGCTGCCGGCTGCAGCTCTGCAGCAGATGCACGTGTCAGTGAGTGCCTGAGGTCTAGGTGACTAAGGGCTATTTGTTTTCAAAGCGTTACATGTGAGTGTAGTGTTTTAGTCTATAATATGATTTGTTAAAACTATTTCCTTGGTTGCTTTGCCTGTTATTTGGTTGCTTCATTAATCATTGGTTTTGATTTAGTGCACCTGTGGAGATGTCAGACACTTGCTCGCACCCAAAGGCAATTGCCTGGACATAAAAAAACAGAAGAGAGAGGAACAGGAGCGGGCAGACGCAGAAACGAACGGACGGAACCTGAGAGGGCTCGCCGCCGGCCCAGGGCCAGCCGAGTGCCGAGAGACAGCCGACACGAGGGGAGATCTCAGAGGGAGCCCTGGCTCCAGGGATAAATCACCGCTCACAGACCACCAGATAGTGAAAGTCTTGTACTGTAAAGTAGGCTATGCGTCGTTCCTGCACGATTGCCCTGGCTGATTACGTCTTGTCTCCGTCTCCACCTGCAGGAGCCTGCAGAACCCGGCCTGCGTGAGAGACGCCGGCACGGCGCTTGGAGGACTGGGACTGTATTTCTTTTAATAACTTGGACTTTGAAGATTGGGCCTTCATGTTTTAGATTAGGGTTTTTAGTGCTTTTATCCATCATTAATTGTCACCCCAATACATGGTTACCCTTCTCAGTTTATCCTGGTTTGCATCTCTTGTTGGCAGTGGTTACCCTAACTGCTCTGCACAACAACCCGTGACGTACACACACACACACACGATTTCTGGGTTTCTATGTAAGTAAAGTTTGTGTGTAGTCTTGACCCTTAACCCCAATAGGATACAATACACAGTATATTGGTAAGAAAGGGAGAGAAGAGGAAAAATAAAGAATATAAAAGAAAGGAAAGAAAAAGAGAGAATACAGGAAATAAATAAAGAATGAAAGACAGAGATAAAGAACAAATACAGGAAATGAAGGGAAATAACGGGAAAGAAACACAGAAAGAAGAGAGAGCGAGCGAGAGAGAGAGATCCAGGTGTTTACCCCGCTGAAGTGCAGGGCGGCTCCAGACGCCACAGCTCCGCACACGGTGCTCAGCTTGCCCCCGGTCACCAGGTGCCAGTGGCTGGGGGAGGGGGCTCTGCTGAAGCTGTCCTTCAGCTGAGAGGGCAGGGGGCCCACAGGCTCATCACAGTACTCCCCACCCCACTCTGGGTCACACCTGGGCACATTCACACTACTGTACAGTATATGGAAACTAAGGCATGGCTGTTAGCTTTACAGCTAGGCTAGCCGGTTAGCTAGCAGTTAGCCACTTACACACAGGAGCTCTGCTGGCAGCGGCCGTGTCCAGAGCACATGTCTGGGCAGCCGTCGCCAATGTAGAGGTTGTCCAGAGCCCAGGTCTGCTGCTTGTCAAAGGGAGCCTGCTGGTACCAACGGAACCTGGTCGCTGGAGACCTGACAGACAGCAACCAACAGTAAATGGTGTATTCAAGTGGGACCCTCTGGTGCTGAGAAATTAATACAACGTGCCAAAATATGCAGGTCCTCAAATAGCCACTTGAGCCTGCTTGCAAAAGAAAATCCATCCCCATAGACTCCAATGTTACAGCAACATGTTTACAGCTGTTAACGGTTAATGGTACAGCTGTTAAACGGTATACAGCACTGCACGGTGTTCAAACATGTTCTTGAGAAAAGCTATGGGTGACGTCGCAGAGAGTTTGTCCATTTATAAAGTCTATGGGTGTATTACAGGAGACAACAATGAGGATATCTTCAATGGCTTCCTCAAATAACATGTATTATTATTATTATTATTATTATTATTAATAATAATAATGATAATAATAATTACAGCCCCCCATTGGGATGTTCCATCAGATGTATTTGCTAATGCTAGGTGCTGCTAGGTGTGTTAGCAACACTGACCTGGCATATGAGGGGATGGGCAGTGTGACGCGCCCCCACTTGTTGTAGGTGTCAGCCACCAGGATCCTCTGCAGGGTGTAGGAGGAGCAGTCTGGACTGGTGGGCAGACAATCCCGCACCAGCGGCTGCCAGTTTAGACCCAGGTCCAGAGAGTACTCCAGTTCTACAGCTGTACCAACACAAAGTCATTACGTGGCTGACCCACCCTGCAGTAGATATACGGTGTATCAGTTCTGTTTGCGAGGCCCAACTTCTCCCAGTTCACTCTATTCCTGAAATTAAAGGTGAAGGCATCTGATATTTGACTGGATTATTTTGTGCATTTTATTAATCATTGTGAAACACTTAATAAAATCTGATAAGTATTTATATTACATACAGTAGGTATATAAATATATACTGGTGGCAGGGTGACTGACACACTACGATGCTAGCAGGGGCTATTCAAGTAGCAACCCTGGATACATATGCCTATGCAGTACACAAGACCATACTTACAGTACTAACCCTGGGTACATATGTCTACGCAGTACACATGACCATGGCTGCTTACAGTAGTAACCCTGCGTACATATGCCTATGCATATATGCCTATATATGTCTATGCACTACACGTGACCATGGCTGCTTACAGTAGCAGGAGTTGGTGACCGAGCATGAGGCAGAGAAGTCAAACTGGATGAAGGCGTCCTGGCCCAGGCTGATGTCGGTGGTGACGGCGTATCGGGTGTTGGACTTCTCTATGAAGGCGAAGGCCGCCCCGTCGGAGCCACACACGGGCATGCGCGTTCCCCCGGGGTGGAGGAGCCAGGAACGCCCATCCATGGAGGAGAAATCGTCCTCCAGGGGGCCCCAGCCGCTGGCACTGCCGCCCACCACCACCTGGGGTGCGCACGGAACCAGAGAAGAAGAGGGGTTGTCTCCACTGGACATACAGCCGCGGAAGAAAATAGTGTCCACACATTCTTAAAAATTGAATATAATAAATACTATAACTGTAAAGGTTATAGCATAAATAGAAATATTCAACACATTTAATTAAAAAATACACATAACATGTAAAGAAATTATACAAAGTTATAAATACTAAAAAATAAACAGAACAGTCTTAACAGAAGGGTGTATAGATGGAGTGCGCGTACCTGGTCGATGACCCAGGGGCTGTAGAAGTGTCCGTTCTCGGAGGGCTGCCACCAGCGGAAGCGGGTGGAGGGGGTGCGGGCGCGCAACGGGATCTCCAGGGCCACCAGGCGAGCCTGGTTGCTGCTGTTGCTGAATAGGAAGTCCTGCAGGAGGCCCCATGTGAGGCCTCCGTCCACAGAGAACTGCAGCAGCACAGGCTGGGAGCGTGGGTCTGGGGCGGCCTTGCCACAGCCCAGACGCAGGAAGAACTGCACAAACCTGGACCGCACACCCACGCACACACCCGTCAATACAGTACAACACATGCAGATACAGCCTCAATTAAAGGTAGAGGCAACAATGCTGGACATTTGAACTCAATCAAAACAAAAAACCTCTGCCTTCCCATAGTGCTCCCTTAGAGGCAAAAAGGTTATTAGCTTAAAATTGCAGACTCCACCTTCAAAAGATGATTAATGTGTTCAAGAATATTAAACAAAGATTTTGAAACAGTCACAGATGTTAAATTAATTACTCATTTCATACTCATTTGAGTGGTTAAACGTTTTTGAGGTATGCAGATAGACGTTCAGACTCCAATTTGGCGACAAAATAATTTGGATATTACTGGAGAGCCTAATGAGAGTGTGAGTCGGAAGAGCTGGTGGGTGGGGTTGTGATGGTGGATGTGTGAAGGACGATTTAAGGGAGTGTGTGTGTGTGCATACCTAGCATTAGCCAGGTCCATGTCGGTGGTCACCAGCATGCGCAGACCATCCTCACTAAAGAAGAGATGATTTCCGCTGGACATAATACCACACTTCCTGGAGGGTTTACCCCCACTCAGCAGTCTGAACTTATCAGTGTCCACTGCTCCCCCTGGGGGATAACACACACAAAAACACAGACACAAGAAATGTAAAACAGCTCCCAGAAGTTACCCCACAAGGGGCCACCTTTGCGTAAAATAACAAAATATACAGAAAACATGTCCCGACCAGTTACAAAAACAAGTTCAAACTAGTAGCAAAAACAAGTTCAGACTAGTAACAAAAACAAGTTCAGACCAGTTACAAAAACAAGTTCAGACTAGTAGCAAAAACAAGTTCAGACTAGTAACAAAAACAAGTTCAGTCCAGTTACAAAAACAAGTTCAGACTAGTAACAAAAACAAGTTCAGACCAGTAACAAAATAGGTCCAGTATCAAAACAAGTCCATACCAGTAAAAAAAATACATCTAGTATCAAAACAAGTCCAGACAAGTAACAAAAACAAGTTCAGACTATTAACAAAACACGTCAAGACCAGTAACAAAATAGATCCAGTATCAAAACAAGTCCAGACCAGTAACAAAACCAGTCCAGACCGACAACAACAACAACAACCACCACCTTCCTTTCCTGTGTGTCTTGGTGTGGCGTTGTGTGGTACCTTCAAAGTCCTCCTTGAGGAAATCTGGGTTGGGGGTGTTTGGTGCTGAGCAGCCTGGCCCAGTGTAGCCGGGGTCACACACACAGTGGGAGCCCCCCACACACGCTCCGTGACCGTTGCACATGTCCTGGCACTGGGGACCCACGTACACGTTGTCCAGGGCCCAGGTGGGAGGGGCCGAGCCGTCAGAGTAGAAACCCTGGTACCAGCGGAACCTCACTGACCTGGGAGGGAGGGAGAGAGCATAAGGTACAGTAGTGCTAGAAGCTCTGAGAACCCTTTGAGAAAAAAATATTCTGAACAAATAAAACAACAGGATGTGAATTTTTTTTAATTGAAGGAATTATTATAAATAACATTCAAATGTCTGTGATGGAAACATTGTGTGAACCTGTGCTTTCAGTAACTGCTGTGCTACTGAATGTTAACATATTTCTGAAATAGTTATGAAATACCTAATGTACGATCAATAAAAAGACCACTTAAATATGCTAAAATGCATATCCTTTTGTGCAGTATTTGATCTCCAGTGTTAGCACTCATTTTCAATTAAAATTATGCAGATGTTCTTAATTAAGCTGACAAAACAGCTACAATACAGTTCCATGACCACTGCTCTGCTCACCCACAGAGACGCAGCTTGCCGAACTGAATGACCTCCCTCCTCCAGCCCATGGTGGTCCCGGGGTAGTAGACGCTGGCCGGGTGGAGCTCCGTGGAGCAGAGCGACGATGGCTGCGGCCCGCAGGCACACAGGGGCACCAGCAGGTGCCACGTGGCCCCAAAGTCCCGCGAGAACTCCAGACGCACGGGGTTGGCCGAGGAGCTGTCTGCGGTGCAGCCTACGTTGATCTGGCGACGAGTGGTCAGATGATGAGTGCGTGTGCAAGGATGGGACGCTCGCACCTGTGTGAGGGTTTGTGTGTGCGTGTGTGTGTGAGTGTGTGTGTGTGTGTGCACCTCAAACTGGATGATGGTGTTCTCATTGACGTCAATGTCCCTGGTGGTGATGGAATGTTCTCCCAGCTCGCTGGAGACAAACACCATGGTTGATTCATCCTCTTGTCTGTAATCACACACGCACACACACACACCAAGTGTAAAGGTGTTAAGTAAGAATTCAACAATTAGAACTTAATTCATGTTGTTGTTATTGTTGTTGTTGTTGAGGGACTCACAGGCCAGTCTTTTGGTAGGGGCAGTAGAGGCCAGTGTTGCCCCCTGGGTAAAAGAGCCAGTTGGCCTCATTGGGGCCTTCCTCAAAGTTGTCTACGACCACTGGAGGGTTATGTATGGAGCTACCGTCAACGATGAGGTCATCGATCACCCACACTTCTTCTTTCTTACCTGCGAGAGATCCACATAGAAAGGACAGATAAACAATGGCGTATTTGCTCTGTGTACATCCTCAACAGTGGGCGGCGCTGACTACTGTCTGCAAGAGGTTTTTACGTGTTAAAGATATCAATAGGTAAACTGAAATGCATCTAAAATACAAACCTTCAACCAATCACATTATAATACATTCATAGTAATCATGTGTTCCCGAAAATAACATTGCATTGTCGAGCGTCGGCAGCAATATACGGTCCCGTGTGTGCGCCTCACCGCTGTTGTATGGCTGCCACAGCCTGAAGCGCGTGGCGTTGGTCTGGGCGCTGGCGGGCAGCGGCAGGTGGAGGAAGAGAGTGTCGGTGGAGGTGGGGAAGTAAAACTCATCCAGCAGCAGCCAGCTGATGCCTCCGTTCACCGAGTACTGCAGCAGCACTGAGTGAGAGCGCTCTGGGACCCCTGGAAAACACACCCATGATTAACTATCACCGAAACACACTGTGGCGTCAGCACGCTAATGTCACACTGGTCTAACTCACAGTACCGCGGTACCATCATCTAGCCAGAATGTCAGTGAAATTAGATGAGTGTGTCCACCTTGTGTAAGTTAAGCGGTAGGTGTTTTTATAAACCAGTGTATGGACTCCATGTGTCACAAGGGAACTTACAGTATATTATGTTATTAATATTTATATGTTACATTTACATCTTCCTTTCCTCTCTAGTAAAACAAACCACTGCTGTATGTCAATGTATGCCTATTCATGACTGCTGAATCAGCCATGAATAGAAGCAAAATGTACATGCATTTATACTGTATGGGAAAGCTCCTGATGCTCCTGTTGCTTTAAGCAGTGTGAACGTAGCTGTACCTTTAGTGATGAACTTAAAGGAGAACTGGATGTAGAGCGTGCTGGTACAGTCAAGATCCCGTGACACCAGCATGCGCAGACCATCCTGGAAGCAAATGGACAAACACGTGTGTTTATACCCATACTATACCACACCACTAGCCTCGTGAGACCACCCTGATCTCGCCAGCTTTCAGTTTGACTTTGACCGTGAATCAGTCTGGAGAGCTTGGAAATCGAGGTGTTTCAGGCCGGTAAACCTTGTATGTTGCCAGTCAGCGTCGTAGTATAGCTACCGGCATGGTTTAGGTGTGATGTAGGGACCTGGAAACAACTCGAGTATAAAACGCCTAGAGATGATACAATATAGCATCAGTTTTATTTGAATTTATTAGAAGAGCAAAGGCTTTACTCAATGGAAAATATGTTTCCTCTTGACATTTGAGTGGATAACTGCTGCTGGTTCACAGGTTTGTCACATGCAATGTTTCAATGGACAGCTCCCCAGATGGGTATGCCTTAACAGACAGATATCTGGTCTGGTCAGGTTACCATACCACTGGAATCGCTTTACATTCTGCTTCATCGGTGGGCAAACGCACTGACCCCTTTGAAGATGAGGGCGGTGCCAGACTTGAGGGGCTCTCCGCTCAGAGTTCCCCTCTCTGCTCCATACACCTCGGGCCACGTCTCCTGCTGCAGGTTCTCATTGAAGTCCTCTCTCAGCACGGACGGCAGAGGAAACAAGGGCACACAGTGGGCACCTCCATAGCCCTTATCACACCTGTGGAGACATGGAGTTCAAAGGGGAGAGAGGCTCGAGTGAGTTCAACACTTTTGACATAAGAAACTAAACATAATTAAAAAAAAATTAGCACCTCTAGAGTATTCTAGAACTTTTAACTGCTAGCTGTTGGAAAGTTCCATTGGATGTACTGTAGAGCTACTCCAGCTATTGGGACAAATAGTGAAAATCCCAAAGGAACTAAATGCAATAACAATATCTGTTACGCCTATTGTGTAACATGCACAAAGGGCCGGCCTATACGTACACACAGTGGCCATTATCACACAGGCCGTGTCCAGAACACATCCAGGGGCAGCCAGGTGCCAGCAGCACGTTGTCCAGGGCCCAGCCCTCTGCTCCTGGAGTGAAGTGAGTCTGGATCCAACGGAACCGCGTTCTAGGAGAACTGGGAAATGCCACTAGCATCTTAGCTAAACATAGCAGGCTAATACAATGTCATTTAGAGGTACTTCAAAACTCAAGTATTTAGTAAAATAGTAACCGAATGTGTTATTTACAATGAATGTGATGTACAGTAAGGCCATTTCAGATACTTGCTGCTTTGGATAACACCACTAAATTCCTTCCTACGCACTAAAAGCGCTGTAAAACCATCTGCTAAATGACTCAAACACCAAATGTAAACACAAAGACACCACAACATTCCTCTGGACACACTAAGTGCGCTATAAAAACGTACATAAAAACACAATGAGACCACAGCATCACCCTCCCCAACGTACTTGGCAGCGCTGGGCAGATAGACAGTGATCCTCCTCCAGTGCTTGTGTTGGGTGGAGGTGTAGATAGAGCTCTGCGTGTAGCCGGCACAGCCGATGGCGGGCGGCACACACTCGGGCGTGATCATGGCCCAGTGGCGGCCACAGTCTGTGGAAAACTCCAGCCGCACGCCGTGGGA
Organism: Typhlichthys subterraneus; assembly: GCA_027564835.1. Classification (NCBI taxonomy): domain Eukaryota; kingdom Metazoa; phylum Chordata; class Actinopteri; order Percopsiformes; family Amblyopsidae; genus Typhlichthys; species Typhlichthys subterraneus. The sequence continues at coordinate 11,858 of JAODUH010022749.1, forward strand.
GAAGGAGGTGGACTTGCTGCAGCCCATGCTCAGCTCAAACTGCAGGAAGGAGGAGCCAGATACCTCAAAGTCCCAGCTCTCAGCGTACCGGGGCTTCTCTGTGGGCCACAGCCAGAACACAGTGACGTTATGCAGGTTAGGACGGCTATTTTGGAGTTCAATGGGAGGTTTGGGTGCTACGCTACTGTATACAGTAGGTTATTATGGAGTTCAATTGGAGGTTTGGGTGCAATATTCCTTCTACCAGGAATCTACTTATATCGGATTTTGCCCGAGAAATAAGGAGATATAGCTATTCGGTATCTCAAATATAAATTAAAGATCTAAAACACTAAACTAAAACAAAGACATGAATAAAAAAAAAAAAGAAAACATTTCCCAATGGCGATTATAATATGTGCTACTGATTTATGAGCACAACGTGTGCATATTTCATACTGTATGAGAATAGCTATGCATTCTAAACATTGATTTACATTAAGTTTCTGGGTCCGCAGGCACGGGGGGGGGGTTTGTTTATAGACATGCCGCCACAATCGCTGCAGCGGGGCCCGCCTAACGGATGGGTCCAGTTGTAATGTAATATTGGCACAAAGTAAATCCGCTCACAGCTTGATGCACACATAAATATCAGACGGGATGTTCAATCAGGTCTGTTCTCATTAATAATGCAGGAGCAGCGGGCGTTGTTGGACGTGAGTGATTTCACCCTGTGTGTGTGTGTGTGCGTCTGTGTACGTGCGTGCGTGTGTGTGTGTGTGTGCTTGCGTGTGTGTGTGTGTGTGTGTGTGTGCGTGTGCGTGCGCTATTTACTGTCGATAGCCTCAGAGTTGAAGGTGAGTGCGGTGTCCAGAGACAGGCAGTCCACTGTCACTTCCCCACCCTGAACGCGGTACCAGTTGTGTCTCAAGGGGGAGCCGCCATCAAACTTGTCCTGGAAGCCCGTCCTGGAGCTGTCGTTCATTCCGACCAGTACGTCGTCCAGAGCCCACTGGGCCGAGTGTTTTCCTACGGAGGGGGAGATGAGGGAAGAAATGGACGTGCGATGAGATAAATAAGTAGAACCAACATCACATTATCCCTGAAACATCACCCATTCAAACCTTCTGGAATATTCTCATCTTGAAACGCACACTAACTTTTAATAAACTTTAGACTGGAGCTGCCTAACCTCAGTAGTATAGTAGTATTTAGAAAGCTACAGAGTTCCCCATGGCATTCAGTATTCATGTGTAACTGACTTCCAGTGTTTTCAAAAAACATAGTTCTACAAAGCTCGTTCTCAACTTACTCCAGTTTTTTTTTTTTATAAACTATTTTCACATTCCAGATATTCCAATGCATCCAAAATTCAAATACATCTCAGTGATCCAGTCTTTTCATAGCTATCTTTTGTCTTTCTTTGTTTTTACCGAAGCTCAGTGTGTGGATACAAACACATGTAAGGAACATGAGGAGGAGTTCAACAGTTCACTTATTCAGCTCCATTTCCATATACTGTACACACCATGTAACAACACAATAATAAACTCCTGAGGGTTGAGCGGCAGATCTTACCTTGCTGTGGCTGCCACCAGCGGAACACAGTGTAAGGGGCTTTGGCCACAGACTGCAGCTCAATAGTCACAACCTGGGGCTCTAGGAAGGAGCTGAAGTCCAGCTCCCTGAGAAACTGCCACTGGATACCGTTGTTGGTGGAGAACTGGACTATGACACCTGTATGAGCGCAGGACACCTGTCATAACCTGCCTCACCAGCTGCCACCAGCAGAGGTCAGAAGAGAGCTGTAACTGCTCTGCTAATTAGTGTAATCAGTCTCACCTTTGTCTCTTCCATTTATTTTCTGCCTTATTTTTTCTACTTGTTGAGCAAGTGTGCTCCTTCGCTAGTGTGAAGTATATAATATTTAAACAGGAACTTATGGATATTTTTCACAGAGGCGCCTTTATTGGGCAAGCACGTGTAGCTCATGTTAATTATAGAGCCGTTCCATTTTGTTCTGCCAGTGCACCTGTACAGTATAGTTAAAGCTATAAAGTTACCTCTACAGCACATTGTAAATGCTAGTGCAATGCTGACGCCACCGCCATTTACAGTACATCTGACAGCTGAGATTAGACTGAGCCTTCAGCACCGCTGCAGGCAAGAGCAGTACAAGATGTTGTTTGACAAAGCCAGACAACAGCAGAGTTTGATTGTGTCTGAACTATGAACAAGGCCCTGAGCTACAGAAACAGCTTTGGTTGCTGTCAGGGTCGGCCCGACACAAACGAGTTTAGCAGCTGCTTAGGGCCCATGTGGCCACCAGAGGGCCCCCAAGAGCCCACTTGACTTTACAGTAACCTTACACATTATACATTATACACAGTAGAAAATATACAGTATACCATTTATATAATATAATATTATATTATGTCAGTAGTAACCTTCGTTGCGGGAGCGAGGCCTGGTACAAGTGGGTCCCAAACTCTTGCTGCCAATTCGGATGTAGAATTGGACCAGTCTGTTTGGAGAGAACAGTGTTTGAGAAGTGTTAATATATATATGTAGGAAACCTACATATATATAGTATAAGGGCTGGTTTGTGTTGCTTTAACAAAAATTAAGCCAATTTAAATATTTAGTATATTTAGTTTATATTCAATTTTAGTTCAGGATCCAGAATCAGTTTAAACACAGACAACTAAGGTAAACACCATTATATATAGCACTGGGATATGGGTTTCCTGACATATTATGAAACTTTCCTTAAGCCATCTGTTAAGAAAGACCTTTCTAATATTACAGCATGTGTACAACAGCATGTCTTCCTTTATGCTATAAATTGTACCGACCTTGTGTTGCTTGTGTCCAAGGGTACGGTGAGTGCTTCCCTCCTCCCTGGGCTGCTAAAGTAGAAGGCCTGGCCTTCGCCAATTGTGCCGCAGCCCCCTCCAATCTGACCCCCGCTCAGGCTCTGCCACAGCGGGCTCAGTTTGCCCTCAAAGCCCTCGGTCAGCTCTGTAGGACAGGCCACAGAGGGCACACAGCTGTCCTGCTCCACTGCAGGGGACAACAGGAACTAAAGCTTAGTGTTTTGCACTTTGTTAGGGATATACAGCCATATATCTATACTGTATTCTCCAAAGGCTAATCAGAGGGTAAACAAACCCTTAAAACGTTCACCGCCGCTTCTGTCAGTCACATAGGCTAGAGACGTTCTCTTGCTGGCTGCTCTTTGAAAGGTCAGCGGTAACTAGGTCAAAGTTGAAATGAACTGGCAACTTCAAGAAATGCTCGACTCCAAAGGTAACGGTACCGCACAGTTAGGCGTCACCGCTCTCCCTACAATGGCACAGCCAGCGCATACCTGTTTTGCCGCTTATCATGTGTAGGCACCTTAACAGATCTCCCTCATCCCTTGATCCCTTCTGTGTGTGTGTGTGTGTGTGTGTGTGTGTGCGCATGTATAGTACAGTACCTGTGTATCCCATGTCACAGAAGCAGACTCCAGAGATGCAGTCTCCGTGACCGCCACAGTGGTTGGGACAGGGCTCAGAGATGTACACCCCGTCCAGGGAAAAGGCTGGGGCATCCCTGTACATGCTGCTTTCCTGGAACCAACGGAACCTGGTTTTGCTGTGAACAGAGGGAATGAGAGGTATAAGTTATTGCTATTATTAGTAGTAGTATTTCTAGTATTTGAATTAGAATTCATCATTTCCATTTTTGAGGGGGTCCGATAAACTGAACTAATGTAGGTCCACAATATAAAGCCATTTCTGTGTCTCAAACCAGACACTCTACACCCGTACACACTACGTCAGCTAGCTACCTGGCGGCCACATTGCGTGGCACCACCACTGTGACCCTGGTCCACAGTTCATAGTCTCCGGTGTAATAGACGGTTGGCTCCCTGAGCTCCCGGCCGCTGCCCTCGCACCCAGTGACCCCCGGGGTGGCTGGGTAGCAGCCCTCCCTCACCAGGGACCAAGAGCGGCCCGCGTCGTGCGAGTACTGAAGCAGGACTGGGGCCGCCGCGCTGAACTCTGACTCGCAGCCGATATTCAGCTGGGAAAAGATGGGGCGATAGAGAGACCAAGAAAGAGACCCAGTCAATTAAAGAAGAGGTAAAAGTGAAAGGAAATCAAACACTGTATAAACATTATACTTCGTATTGCCGTGGTTACCTTGAACTGCAGGGTGTAGCCTGGGCGTAGCACCAGGTCTCTGGTGACGGCCACCCTGTCTCCATCAGAGCGCCCGAACACCATGGCGGAGGGCGTGGGGGCGCAGAAGCTGCTGTTGCTCTCCCTCTCCATGCCCTCGTTCCCCAGCATAAGCCACACGCTCATCTGATTCAGAGGGTAGTCGAACGCCGGCTTCTCATAGAAGTTCTGTGAGGGTGGGAGAGGTGGGGAGATCTTCTCATGCCTCTGTCTATCTTGCATACATCCTTTCATCCCACTATTATCTATACCAGTTTGACCAGTTCTGTATCAATAAATGTTACTCGTGGCTGCTGTACCTTGTACGTTATAATTTAAAGGTATAGTCAGCTATTG
>JAODUH010022760.1:0-24872 GCA_027564835.1 Typhlichthys subterraneus
AACTTATCAAATTATTATCATGATTTATGTTAGGCCAGCAGAGAAGGCCTTGCTGGCCCTGACGGCCCACCACTGAAAAAATGGTAAGGTTACCAAAACTGGAAAAAAAATGTACATTTCAGAATTATACAAAAATTCCCTTTTCAGGAAGCAAGAAATTGATTAACAACCTAAAGCTATTCTGCAGGAACGGAGGTTGATCAAGCCTTGAACGTTGGTGCTACCCACTCCCACATGGTTCCCAACTTGCCTTGATTTACAACCTGCATAAAAGTATCTAGTGTTGGAACACGCTGGTACCATACCCTCGTGAGCATTTTTTGAACAGTATTGTAATACAGAAAGTAGTGTTGCTATAAAAATGGCAAGAAAAAGGCAATTAGGAATGGAAGACAGACCATCATACCACTTAAATATATAGGTTTTTCCTACAGAGAAATGGCTTAGAAAGTCAAGGTGTCAGTGAGTACAGTCTCCTTCACCATCATAAGGCACTCAGAAACTGGGGGAAACTCTGACAGGAAGAGGTCTGGAAGACCCAAAGCCACAGCAGAATCAGAAGAAAAGAGTCAACAGCTTGAGTGATAGGCGGGTCACAGGAGAAGAGCTTCTAGCACAGCTTAATTGTGGTCATAATAAGCAAATCTCAGTTTCAACTGTAAAGAAAAATCTTCGAGCTGCAGACTACAAAGCAACCTACAAGTGCCATACATGTATGGGAACGTCCAACAGAGTTGGGAATAACTTTCGGAAGAATATTTGATTTCCGTTGTAGAAAAGAATGCCAAAAATGTGTTTAGCTGTTATATCTGCGAAAGGTGGCTACTTTGAAAAGTCAAAAGTTTAGAATACATTTTTGTTTAAAACTGATTCCATGATTTTTTTTTTAACTTAAACTGTTTATTTGTTCTATGCTTTCATTTAAGAATACCATGCCACATTGAACTGCATGAATTTAAATAAAAACCTGGAAGAATTGGGGTGTTCTAAAATATTTGACAGATAGCGTATATATATATATAAACAAAATTCTTATCACACTTTTATTTTTGCCCCCATTCATTGAGCTGAAATCAAATATCTAATACTTTCTCTATGTACACAAAAGGCCTATTTCTCTCAAATATTGTTCACAAATCTGTCTAAATCTGTGTTAGTGAGCACTTCTCCTTTGCCAATATAATCCATTTACCTCACAGGTGTTGCACATCAAGCTGAGTATTGCACAGGTGTGCCTTAGGTTGGCCACAATAAAAGGCCCAAGAATAGGTGAAGAGATTATTTCATTGGCCTTGGAAAACCTCGGGATCCCCCAATCAGAGCAGGTAAATGTGGCTTAAGAAAGGGAAGTTTGGGGTCCCCTGATAGAGCTGCTGCCCCTGCAACCCGACTCCGGATAAGCAGATGAGGATGGGTGGATTACAGAAATGCAATGTACTAATAGTTCAGTTTGATGGTGATATCATGCTTGAGATGCTGCATTGTCTACAATGTGAGTTCATAGGCAACAGCAGTAGTATCAGAAGGCACATGTATTTTAATGTTAACAGATCACACTTTGACATTTTGACATTGCTTTGCTTGCAAAGGACTAATCAGATGGGTTCTACAGATAAACCATTTCATACTTTAGTAGGCCTACTTCTTCAGTAATGGTACAGGTCAATTGTATAAATAACTTTGGTACAATATATTCATTGCTATTCTGTAAACATACATTATATCTCACAGAATTGGTCACATTTTAACTAAATACATTCTTATTTATATAGCATTGTTTAAAACTGTATACAAAGTGCTAGTCAATACAATAGAACTCTAATGGTGTTTCTATAATAGGCCTGTTTGGTCCAGCAGGTTTATGATTTTATTGAAATACTGACATTAAGCAAATGTTCCAATAAAATCAAACTCCAGGCTTAGTCAAAAGTGAATTACAAATTTAGGATTAGTAGCACACATTTAGGTATAAGAAAAAACATGCACAGGAATATAGGTTCATAGTAAACAATACAAACATGTAAAGGTTTGACAAACAAATAATGAAATACAGTTCTGAGATTAGTAAAGTAAATGTTTTTGAAGGAAGAGTCAAACTGATGTAGACTCTTAATATAGTTTCATATGGTATGCTGATAAAGTATGACTGTAGGATGCAAATGTCAAATATCAAAGCAGTATGGCTACTACACTGGTTACCAGATAATTATAAAACAGTTGTATTAACAGTTTTAAAAAGTTTGGAACTATAAAAGGGTCTACAAGTTGAAGAGAGCTAATCACAGATAGCGCTTCCCTCAAAAGTAAGACTGTCTATAAGAGTAGGCTCCCTTTTAACACCAACAATAACACCCTTAAAAACGCTCATGCTTCCACAAGTTGCATGACCAAATTATACTTAAAATTGTAGCAATCATAAACCAATATTTGTTGTAAACGTGAATAAGATGATGTCTACAGTAAATACAAATCTAAAATCTAAAAATAAAAGTATTGAAGCATTCAACTGAGCTATTTGTCACAAGAGACCAGCCCCTAATTCATGCATATAGGTAAAACTATACTAAACAAATCACATTCCTGTCCAGCAAAATACTAAAAAGATAATTAAACCATTTTGATAAAAGTAGATCATGCCTTATAATATTAACCATCTATTAATTTCAGATTCTTGCATTTCAGCATATGACAACTTGCAAACATCAAATACCAACTCAATTGTTAGCCATAAAACTGGCCTTTCATAAAGAACTACTTTGGTTGTAATTAAAATGTAAGATTTAAGGGTCTCACTCCTAACACCAACATGACCATGCTACATTACTGAGGAAAAGTGTAGCCAACATTCAGCTGATACATACAAAACATTAAGATATTCCATCACATTGTTAAAATGGGAAATGTTTCCAGCAGATCTAAGAATACTATTCCAGTTTATGCGTGCCTGACGCAATGCCATCAAAATGGCACTAAAAAAAACCACATCTAAGTATTGTCATATACACAAGCAGCACATGCATAGCACATGCATAGAACATGTGAACACTTATATAGTTATATATAACATATATATGCAATTTGTTAAATGCAATTACTACTGCATGTCAGTACTTTCACAGCTCTTGATGCATATCAATCAAGGGCACTTCTGAAAGGGCTTTCAGGAAACACAAACAGTATGTGTGCACACATACAGGAATGAGTATTTGGAACGGCAGTATTCCAATGCTGGCATTTTGATTTTTGTTTGATAATGGTGTCAATAAATACAAACTAATCTTATTTATAGAGGAACAATAAATAAGTATATGCTGGAAGTAATGGACAATTAAGGTGGCTTTTTGACAAATATATGATCACAAAAAATTTTTTTTAAGATCCATATATTTCCCAATATGTTACACATGTATCCTCTACTGTAAACAATGTGGGGAAGCTGGGAAATGCTGATGGTGGATCTGTCTTTTTGAATAAAATGTCACAAATAGGAGCATGATAATGCTGTATGATAATGTAAAATATAGATTACTGTATACAGCATACTGTACACTGCATCACTAAAATAGCCAACTTTTTAGAGTATCAAAAGAATGTGTTCAAAATAATTATTGCTTCAAGATAATACACGTATGCTAGCAATCATTGATGGTGCTGTTTTAGGCACAAGATATCTAGACATCTAAATTGGTGAAAGTACAAATACATAACATAATGTGTTACAGGTATTTTGCTGTGCTATTTTGTTTAGAAAATGTGTTATTAGAAACTGCTATTTACATGTTTCACTTTGGCTCCCTCTAAAGGTTACTGAGAGATACAATCCTAAAATCCTGGTTTGTCATTGCTAGTCTGGATAAACCAATTGAAGACCTTTAAAAATAAATTTACCAAAGACAGGAACACTTCACAAAGGCTAGTTTAACTTTTGCTACCGTTATCTCTTCAATATTAAATGACGCATTCACATTTTTAGTAAAAACTGAAGATATTCACTGGAATTGACATATTAAACATGCATGCATGTAACGCCAATCAATGACATTCAACATTTCTGATGAATAATTGGTTCTGGTTATATTTTGTAATAAATATTAAATAAACATGTATGAAGATTAGTAGGAATGACTTGGGTTGCTGCCTGGCTCCTGTAAGGTAACCAGCAGGTCATCCATTTTCTCCATATTGTGTGAATCACTCATTCTATTCTGTATGGTCCCAGTTTCTGATAAGGACTGGTTGAAGAGAGACTGGATGCGTGCTTCTGTCTCTCTCTGGTTCTGGCCAGACTGACTGATTGCTATGATCTGATCCGACAGCGTTGTTCCAGGCGTGTTCAGCATCTGGCTGCACTCTGTAAGGGGCAGAACACAGAAGGTCAGTCAACGGCATGTCAGCACCATCAGAGTGAATAGTGTCTCAGGTCGATCTTTACCATTTTCAATTCCAAAGATGAATAGGCCAGGTCGTTGGGGCTGGCTGGCCTGACTGATGGACCCGCTGACTGCTGTCTGAAACAGAGCACCTGGCTGCTGTACAGGGGAGGATGCGGTGGTCTGGAGGCCTGCCACGCCGTTCTGAGCAGCAAACATGGCCACCTGGGGGAGCTCCTGAGCAGCCATGCCCCCTTGTAAAGAGGCTATGTTAGACTGAGGCAGGAATAGGGCAATGGGTGGCTCTTGGCTGCTGTTTGAGCTGCGTCCCAGCTGCATGGGCTGCTGGTCCTGGAACAACACTTGCTGGCACCGCTCAGCGGGATTTCCAAAGGCCATGGGCTCCGAGGGGCCTTGCTGGCTGGGTGTCACCATGCTGGCCTGGGAGAAGAGCAGAGAGGAGTTCTGGGGCTCCTGCGAAGCCATTCCGCTGCTGCTCAAAGGAGGCATTTGACTCTGGCCACCAAACAGAAGGCCAGAGGACTGGTCCGGGTTTGATAGGGGACTGCCGTGATAAAGTAGTCCCGTCTGTTGTTGCTGCTGTTGCTGTTGGTTTGGAGAGAGGGTGTTTGTGGGCGGGCGGGGGGAGATGCTTTGAAACAGGGATGCCTGTTGGGGCGCTTGTGCCTGGGAAGGCTGCTGCTGATCCATGTGGGTCCCTTGCTGCATAGGGGGAAGCTGCGTCTGAGCCTGGAACACCGACTGCGGTTCAGGGGCGGAGTTCTGCAGCACGCTGAGGAAGGCTAGCTGCTGCTGCTGCTGCTGCTGCTGCTGGCCACTGCCGGGTGTGAGGGGCAGAGGCGTCTGGGGGAGAAACAGGCCGGTGTTTGAGGACTGCTGCTCTGGGGAGAGACTGTTCCCACTCAGTACTGTCAGACTGTTCTGAAAGAGAGCGGACTGCTGCACATGCTCCTGGGCGTGTGGGACTTTCTGGGTATGAAATAGAGACCCGTGAGGTTCGTGCACCTCGGATAAAGAACCGGGGTTGTGGAAAAGGGGCGGTGAAGGGTGCGAGGGGGTCTGCTGGAGAAAGTCGCTGGCTTGATGAAAAAGTGCTGCTTGTTGATGTTGCTGCTGCTGCTGCTGTGCTTGCTGGAAAAGGGAGCCCCGGTTTGGCAGCAGGCTTTGCGGTGAACCTTGCTGTTCAGTGTTCTCACCCCGCGATGTTCCCTGGAATAGGCCACACTGCATGGGCATCTGAGACTGGAAGAGCTGCTGTTGCAGGTTCTCCAAAACCTGCTGCTCTTGAATGTGCTGTTGCTGGATGTGCTGCTGCCGCTGTTTGGACATTGTGTTGTCTGACTGCAATGGTACAGAATTACAATACCCCTTTGCCTGAAGTTGCCTCACGGCCTGCTCCAACTGGGCCACCTCATCCAGTGGGAACAAGGGCAACTGGTGCTGTTGGGAGGCAGCGTCTCCACACAGCCCACCCACAGACCCAGGACTGCGGCCTTGCCTCTCCTGCCTAATGCTCTCTCTGGGCTCCAGGAGGAACTGCTGGGAGCCTGGTTGAAGCACAGGGTCTGCTGGTACAGTAAATGCACTAGTGCTAATGGCATCCTGCTTCTGAATAGCATTTAGGGGCTCTGTACTAGCAAAGACTGGAGGCTGAACTTTATCAGGGGTGCCTGCAGGCTGGGACAGGTTGCTATGAAACGATCTGCTAGAGGTCATCTCCAGGGTCTGCTGTACTGGACCCATGTCAGCTGTCTGCTCGGAGGAAAAAATACATTCATTTAGCCCCAGTGCAATGGATCAAGTCAAATTCCTTGAATGTGAAGATGGACTCCTCCTTCTTTAGATGGGAAAAATATACAAACTATTTTAAAAAGAAATAATTATCTGTGTGTGTATATGTATGTGTGTGTGTGTGTGTATATATATGTGTGTGTATATATATATGCATATGCATGCACACACAGTAACTACAACAAGCAATCACCTTGAATACTTCATTGGGTTGGGGGTTGCTGGAGACCTCCATTGGAGTGACATCTTCTCTCTTCACTAAAGGCAACATCGAAGGTCTCAAGGGGTTATCTAGCACACATACAAATGGTATGAGTCAAAGCTATTCTTCTATTTTGGAAGTACGTGTAATGCAGTGTGCATGTAAGTGTAATGCAGAAGAAAAATACCTTTAATTCGTTCATCGTAACAACAAGGCTCCACTGGAGAAGATGTCTCCTTTTTTACACAAACATTGGTACTCCCTGCAGAAACGTAAATATTAAAAAATATATAACCTAACTTTATAAATATTATTATATAGCACACTTATATATGGCATGTATTTGCTTCTTGTTCATTGCAATACAGATTAAAACTGAATTTAATGCATACTTCTGAATAAATAAGAAAGGTGTACAGTGTAAAAAAAAAAGTTCTTGCGGGCCAGACATGATACGGCCCTACGTGACGAGTATATTTATCAAGGCCTCGCAAAACTATATAACAAGTGTTGTACTACTAAACAATTAAATAATCACATTTCCTAAAAACAATTCTTCACATATATATATATCACAACACATCTCTGGACTGGTTTTTTTGTTTATGTGTCTTTAAGGTTTTGTTTCCCGTCTGTCTCTGCTTTTATTCCTTGTGTCAATGTTACCGCCCCTTGTTTGACTCCCTAGGTTCTTAGTTGATTGTTCCCCCTCTCTCTGTGAATTCCTGTCCCAGCCCTGCCTGTTTGTTAAAGGTATAGTCATTCTGGAGAAAGCTTGCTGATATTTGAACTTGATCAAAGCAAAAACACATCTTCCTTCAATGCCATAGATACAGACGCATCATTCGCCACAATCACCGGAGGGGAAACCGTTTTCAGCGCTCCATTAACTTTGCATTGCGTTAAGCTAAGCCTAAAGTGTAACTGCACCCCAGCGCTGAGCCTGACTCCACCCATACAACTTTGAAAGGAGTGTCAAGAAGCTGAGTGAGGGGAGGGGAGGTGCTGAGAGGGGGACCTCCATTAACATTAATGTTTTTTTTTTTAATTTGATGACATATGAGCGTACTAAGTGTCCCGGTGAAAAACAGCCAGGTCCTGTGGTGATTTCTAATGGATATGACGTGTAGTTTTGTTTTCAGCACATAAAATGATGATTTTTATCAAAATGGGAATTTTGTCAATAGTAACACCAGCATTGATGTGTCTCATCACAGATCAATCATATTACTTTGTTTACAGTTGAAAAAACACATTTTATGCTGCAGTTACACTTTAAACATAATTTCTGACTTCTACAAAATAACTGAAGCCTTACGAAAAGCTGTTGTGTGAAACAATGCACTACCAAAAAGGTAAAGAACACAGAACTACTGTCAAATTGAAAAATGTAGTGGAGATGCAGAAAAGGAGGCCAAACTGGTCTCCTTTTCTGCATCTCCTATTGCAATGAAACTAACTACGCCTGTGAAGATACAAACGGTACCAAAGTATGCGAAATGCTTTACCGGATAAAATATTCGTTATTTCACTATGCTAAATTATTAGTAGTAACTAGTAACCACACGTAGGCATTTTGAGTATCAGGATCCCACAGATGACCTACAGTATTTTCCCCTGATAATGCCTCACTTCTTGTTGCCTTTATGTGATTTTCTCTCCCTAAAACCTTGATTTTTCAGTTCAACAGATTATGCAAACTTAGTTCTGGGTTCTTTACCTTGTGAGTAGTGCATCCTGTCTCACAACAGCTTTAAGGTAGGTTTGGATTTTTTGGTAGAAATAAAAAAATGACGTTATCTTAACGCAATGCAGTCAATGGAGAGCAACTGAATTTTCCCCCTGCCCCGGTGTGAGCAGGACTTAATGCGATCCGTTTCTACAGTGTGCTTCCTCAGAAGCTCTGCCCCACACACTGGAAACAGCATTGTGAAGGCTGGGATACTGCTGTTGTGTGAGGTCTGAACCACATTTTTGTGTTACCATTTTACAGAGCCAGGGCTGTATAGCAGTACCAGATTCTGCAATCACAGACACAACGATAAGCTAGCGGACCACGAGAAGCTATTGTTGAATTTGATTAAAAGGGTATTAGCTAATCTCTTACTATACTATACTATACTATACTATACTAATTGTCTCTCAATCAGCCCTTGTGTATATGTCAGACACATTATAGAATACACATTGTAGAATACACACACCCTTAAGAGAATTCTGAATGGAACTCTATGGGAGAAGTCCTTAACAGCAAATATGGCAGTTGGAGGAAAAGCATCAATTGCCTGCTTTATAATGGCCAAACGTTGATCTTTTTATAATAGAAATATAGCCTGTGGGGTGAAAAAGGCATTCTGAACCTACTTTGACAAAGTCATCGATGTGCAGGTTTGGGTTTCTCCCCATTGATTTAGATACATTATTACTAACGACTGCTTGGAGGCCTCATTTGCCAGTTGACCTGCCTGTTTGTGACATTGCCTGTCCCTGAATTACCTCCATGCCTGTTGGATTTAACGCTGTGTGCCTATTAACTGACCATAGTCTGTCCATGTTTTTCCTTTTCATGTTTGCTTTTGAATATCGCTGCTTCCTGACTGTCTGCGTTTGTTTGAGTCCAAACTTAACTTGACTTGTATCAATATTGATTTATTACGATATATGGACATGACTTCAATCATATGTTATTTATTATATGATATGCATATTGTTTACATAAGAATGAATGTCACCAATATTTTAGAAAGTCACTCAGGCAGCTCCATACACACACACAGGGCAGGACAGCGATATGTAAAAGGTAAATACCATGATACTCGAGGCCAATTGGTGTTTTTCCCGGTAACTACATAATTACAGAACGTTTGGAAGAATTAACATGAAAAAAGTAGTTAACGTGATGGAGTGACGTAACGCAAGGCTCATTCTTCATCAAAATAAAACACGTCCTTTTAGAAATATTAGCTCAAGATTTTTGTCAAAGAATATTGATATGTTTTGATTACTAACTGAAATATTGTAAAGATATGTAAGATAAGATAATAATTGGCACAGCCTCGTTTTAAAAAGCTTCCTAATAACTTCAATGAAATAACTAAAAATGAGAGAGAATTAAAGACAGTTGCTTTGTGGATACTACTGTATATAACAAACCTGTGTCTGGAGTGTAGGTAAAAGGCTGTATGTCATGTGATCTTCCAGCGTTTGTCATTACGTATATCCCCACACAGACTGGTGTGGTAATGACAAGGCTCTGGTATGGAGGAACCTTCACTATCAAGTGATTCTTGAGAGGGATGTAAAATACTTAGTTAGAAAATAATCCTGAAAGCAGGGTATATGGGTATGTTCAAATTCATAACTACAACGAACTGGAATGAAAACGGATTACAATACATTCATAACACTGATACTATAAATAAATAATCTATCAGTAGCAACATAGTATTTATTGTTGCACACCTAGTTGTGAGCTTCCTGTGTACAAGGACAAATGCTTAAAATGTATTGTTGAGACCTGGGAGCCTCTGCTCTGCATACTTACAGCAGAACACAATGAGGCTACTCAAGCCCTTTGAAAAAGCACTCACTTAAGGTGATTATCTGTAAAGCCCTGTAGCACAAATCTGAGCCAGCTGCTTTCATGTAATCACCTCGTTAGTCAATGGCATAAATCACATGGAGCAAAAAAATAAAACTAAATATAGGTTACCTGGTGAAAAAGCTCCATGTCTATTTCAGCCTCTGTCTTCCATGACTGCTCATCTGGCACAGTGAAAACAAGAGATTAAGAGAGTAAGATAAATTGGCCCCAGAGAACAATACAAAAGACCACAATAAAATTGCTTTCGGAACAGTGTTCTTACCAGAAACATTCTCCTGAAATATGACTTTGGTGTCTTTAAGAAAGTTCTTGCCAATAATGAAGACGTCTTCTCCACCTCTTACTGAGCAACTGTGGAGCGACTTCTTCAGGATCTCAGGCAACCCAGCAGGCTGGGCTGTGGACAGAATGCATGTGGACATTTAGGGATTTTTCTGTGGCTATAAATAAGTCCTAAAAGGCATGTAATCCAAAATTCTTATACCCAGACATGCCATTTTCAAATTTTGACTATTTGAAATTTATTTTACAATACAAGTTGGTTACACACCATAAATCCTTCAATTGTATAATGAAGTCAACATCTTGATATATATTATGTTCATTAAAGCATGCTATCTATCCTTTTCTTCCCACAAAATTCCCTGGTCTTCCCAATAGCTCTGTTCCTAACAACAAGTACACACAGGAATGTGCACAGAAGCCTAGGGAGGAATCAATTTTATATTTAATGGAAATACATTTCCTCGGATTGCATGGCAGTTCTGTGTAAACAATGGAGGTTCACACACCTCTTTAATTTCGTCCTTCGCTACACTCTCAAAACAGTTCTACTACATACATTTGTTTTCACATGGCCCAAAGCAGTCTTTCCTGTTTTTCAAAACCAACCACACCCTGTACCTTTACATAGGAAAACCTGAATATGAAGAGTATCTTTACACATTGTATCAAAATGCAAACACCAAAAACAATGTCCTTCTGACCCAAGGCACAATTAAACATTAGAAATAGGGGCGGTAGCTTCAAAGAAAAATAGTTAATATTCAGCAGGTTACTGGTAACAGTCTCGTTTGACACTTTTGATATTTCGTAATTTCCTATAAGTTATCATAATATTGGCTATACACAAATTTGTATTTGACCTGGCAAACATTGACCTAGTAAGTAAGTAAGTAAGTAAAGTTTATTCATAGAGCACCTTTCACAGACAAAGGTCACAAAGTGCTGTACAAAAAGCAATGCAAATCAATAAAATCATACACCGTACAAAATAAAAATGCATTATAATATAAAACAAAAAGCTAACACTATGTCGCTAATTAAAAGCTTGCCGAAAAAGATGTCTTGAGCTGTTTTTTAAAAGCGGTCACAGAATCTAAAGCCCCGTGTCCACCAAAGCGTTTTTTTCTCAGGCCATCGTTATTTTTCAACTGATTCCAATGGGAGCACCGCGTTTTTTCAAGCTTCTAAAAACGCCAGGAGCGTTGCGTGGTGCTGAGCGTTTTTTCCACGCCGAACACCGGGCCCTGAGTGTTTTTTCAAGTTGAAAAATGTTCAACTTTGGGTGAAACGCCACGTCCATCACTATCACTGTTTCCCCAGCCGTCCAATCGCAGCGGTGAAGGGGCGGGACAAATACTACGAGCAACCGTCACATCCTACTTCTTGCACACAGCGAATGATAAATTGATAGTCCGATGATATCCCCGGACTACCACAACAATACTAACACGAACAATAATGTATAGAATATTACAAATGAAATAATTTGTTTGATAACACAAACTACCATTTATTTGCAACATATGAATTCCCACGGAGGTTCTGTTTCATAGTAACCAAAGTGTCTCAGCTGAAAGAAACGCTGCGCTTCCAAAAACTCTTCATAGCGCTAACAGTTGGGCTTTTTCAGCAGAGCGTTTTCAGCTGCGGAAAAAAGCTTTGGTAGACACACGGCCTAAGGCTCTCAAGTTTAATGGGAGAGAGTTCCACAGCCTTGGACCTCAGGGGACATTGTATATGTGAATAATGTCGTTTGACTCACTGCACAGGATTGGAGAAGATGGCATTTGTAATGTGAGCAGTGAACCATCTGGACGGGGGATATTGACCCTGAACACCAGCCTAGCACGGGTACTCTTCTTCTTGGAGCCAGCTACACCGATGCGAGCCTCAACGTCAGCATTACGGAGCTTCAAAATTCCAACACAGTCCACCCTGTAAAAAAGAGTGGCATCACAATGACATCATCACACTTAATACATCTAAGCTTGTGTCTGTTGAGATTGTTGTAGTTGCCTAGCAAGCAAATAATAGGCATGAAGACTGTATACAGTACATACGCTAGTGTCATGCTGATGCTGGGGTCTAGGGGCACTTCAATAACAGTCGTGCCATCGATGTCCACCTCCTTACAGGCAGTGGTGTTGCGTCCAGTCACTCGACATGCTTGGTAGAAGCCGTGGGGCTTCACACGCCCAGCATCATTACCCACAAACACCTGCAACACCACAGGTTCATTCACCCCCTCCAACTGCGGATAGAAAGAAAACACATGCACGATCATTTTAGAAATGTCTGTGATGTGTGTGGGCTGGGATTTGCTGAAAATCTGATTTTGATGCCCAAGTAGGTCTAATTTGTAATACAAAGATGACATTTTTTTTTTCAAGTGTAACCAATGTCAAAATATCAACAACAAAGTGATGTATGCACAGTATATGTGCCTGCTTGCTTATCCATTGTCCAATTGTGCGTGTTCTGGTGGTGCTGCTAGTATCATAGTTGTTTGTTTGACTATTGCTGTATGGCGCACAGTGAACTAATATATCTAGAAATATCTATCTTTATATGGAGATTTCTGATACTGTGAGAATCGTGTAAATATTACAGATGTGCTGTGGTAAAGTTACATTAATCCACTTCCACCCCATGTAAAACTAACCCCATCCGAATAGAGCTTTATTAAACAAAGAATTTCAATGGAGGTAAAACACTTATTGTGAATGTCAGCGTTTCATATGGAAACAATGTGCTTAAAATCTTAGATTGTAACATACTTGTAAAATTGCCTGATGATACTTGATCTGAGTTGAAGGCTACCTTTACTGTGGGAAAGCTCTGCTGGGTGCGGTCCTTCACAGACCCTCGGCTTCCCTCAGTCAGGTAGCGGGCTCTGTGCTGAGTCTCAGGCTGGACTAAGATCTTCAGTTCCTTCCCCTCACTCTTTTGTGGGTACTGCACAGAAAGAGTCCCTCCTTTCTGATAGGCTGTCTGAGGACCATCTGGAGAGCTGGAATGGAGACCGGCTTTCTCAGTTTGTATCAGAAGAGGCACCGGTAGATAAGGGGGTTGATCCCTGACACAGGCCTTCTGGTAAGCATCCTAGACCCAAAACCTCTATGTAATACTTAGAATTGTAAATAGGTTTGAATAAAAGTGTCTATTAAATTACCTATTTGTGACCTATTGTATGTGGTAACTTTAGCAAGCACACGCCCACAAGGTACTAAACAGAGCTACTGTAGCTGTGTCCTTGAATAGTTTCTCTTAGTTTTCATTATATACTTTGTCTGTGCTTGTCATTACAGAGGGAAACCCCATTCCACCAAGTTTCCTTTGTATGAGAAGAGACGTTGGCAGCAGTTGGACAATGTCCACTTATTGTCAAAGTCTCAATAACAAGTTGACCTGCATTATGTACCCTTGCTAAACAGCGCCACTGAGGGCATTTTCTGTAAAAGTACATTCATGCAAACTCAATTTCACATGGTTTCATATCTTGAGATACTTATGTGCTTAGACACAGCAATATTTGTTGTATATAATTGCAGATCGAAGGGTCTACACTTACATACTATATACAACTCTTTATTCATGAAAGGTTCAATTATACATTGTGATGGAAATGGCAGAAAATCTAGTCTGAATTGCAGTAAAAGACAGAATACCATATAACACACTATAGTTGCTATGATTCTGTTTGAGTAATGTAGTCAAGTAATGCGGTCAAGTAGCCATCTATTAACCTTGAATACTCCATCCTTAAAACTTCAAGCATTTCAGTCATATCTGTTTATTTAATCTGTTCTGCGTATCTTGGGTCATTAAAAAAGCCTCTGTGATTCACCATGACAAACCATTGTTTGTACATTTGTATCCTGCCCCTCCCTTGCCTTTATTCTAACCGCTCCACGTCAGACATGTTCTAGTGGGACAATTTACGTTAGTGTTGACCATTTGTATCAGTGGTAAACTGTTTATTTAACTCACGCTTATCTTGGCAATTGTAATAAATGGAGACAAAATAGAGAATTATCCAAGTGGTCGTATTAATGAGCCCCCCTACGTTTTGCATTAGTTTAATGTAATAGTTTAATGTTTAAGGCATTTAATTAGAAAAGTATTGTTCACGCAAATGTAAAATAACTATCTAAAATATAAATAAAATCATAATACTTCCTACGCAAAGCTATTGCACCGTGACCTACATCTAATTATTGTGCAAATAAACTTCACAGGGGGTTCTACATTATACTGTATGATAAGATATGATACAAATACAAAAGTCCTCTATGACAATTCTTTACCTTTATTGTTTTTCATGACCTATTCAGCTATTGACAAATGTAATTCTAGTAAGTCACTTTGGATAAAAGTGTCTGTGGTGAATATAATGAGTAGTTAATGTTAGTTTTCATGTAAACGAAATGCACAAGCAAAACATTTGCCAGCTATATTAGTGAGTAAAACAGGTACATACAGTGCAATAAATGCAAACTAGGCTAGAAAGCAGCAGATCTTAAGTCCACAGTGTATATGCTGTTACATGCTAAACACAAGCACAGGTTTCACAAACCTTCCTTTGCTGGAGGCCTTGCTGTCAGGGCCCAGCTGTGAGAAGACAAAGTGTGGAGCTTTGGCACTGTCTGCATCGAACATATCCACGCTGGCTCCTTCTGGGGGAACAGGCTTAGGGCCGGGTCGTTGCCGGGGGGTGCGCTTGCGTGACTTCCGCGGCACTTCGGTGTTGTCGTTGTAGGAGCTGCAGCTGAGGATACTGAAGTTTGAGACAGAATCATCCAGCCAGATGCTGTTGCTCTGCTCTGAGTCCAACGGGGGGGCCACGTCCTCTTGACAGGACATGTGACTGTCGTCAAACAGGTCCTCTGGGGGCGGGGAGATGTTCAGGACTGTGCCATGCTTGCTGGGGGTCATCTGGAGGTGCTGTGCGCTCTCCTGTGGGGTTGTACCTCTTCCTCCTCTTCCCATGGGTCCAGCCCCTCCACTGTCCTCTGTACCAGCCCTGCTGTTGCCTTTGCCCCCCTCCATCATCACAAGAGCCTCGGCCACCGCTCGGCCACTCCCGACGTCCTCTGAGTCCACGCTACCGCAGTGAGCTTGCTCATTGGCCGAGGCGGTGGAATGCATGGTGAAGCTGGAAGAGGGAAATGCACCGCGGGGGTCTCCCACGGTCATAGAGGAGCAGGCGGTGCTGGTGCCATCTACAGTGCAAATAATGTTACAGTTAGCAAAGGCATCGCAATCAGCATTGGCTAGCAGTCCCATTTAAACAGCGAAATTTGCCCACTTTTAATTTTGTTTTTGTAAAATGTTTCTTTCAACATCCAATTTGATTTTTCATTGCATCATGTGTGTGTAGGTGGATGTGAGTGGTTGGGTGTTTGCTTTGTTGTTCGTTTGTGTGCATGTGTGTTGCATGTTTGCAATGTAAAGTGTGTTAATGTCAAAAAGAGCCAATCTTTGACAAAAAGAGATTTTTTAGGAATTTCTGAAAATTATATTTATAAACAAATGAACAAACATGCAACTGCATAAAATCAAATTATGGAGGGGAGCTTTTCTTATTAGTAGCAGTGTTGTGAATTAGCCGATTGATTACACAATTAGCCAATATATGTAGATATGTTAAAAATAAAAATGTGTGTAAGATGATGCATGCCAATTGAATATTTTTGCCTATAAAGGGATCAAATAATTTTGTTGGGACTGAACGTAGCCACAGAGACAAAATAAACAAGCTTCTGACCTATGAAGCAGAGAACTGCAGACCATTTTATATGCAGACACTCCCTGCTTCAGAGGGAACTTCCTGGAATAAAAATGAGACAGCGAATGAGCAATAAGAGCTGAACATTTTTTTGTATTTCTCTTTAGATTAAATAAAATAGAATACACTGGGTATTTTATTTGTGAAAATGGAACTTTTGTTCAAAATATCAGCTTTCTCACAGCACACTGACAAATGTTCAGACTTCATGGGGGATTTCTGCTGACACTGGATTCTTTTGGTGGTTTAGATTGCAACACACCATGTTAGGCAGACAAGACAAGGGTCGTGACACTTCTGTGTTTTGAAGTACAAAAAGAAAGAGGGTGTGTTGTATTTGTAAGCATGTAGATTACGTAAATAATAGAAACACAGATTGAAGTACAAAATGAAAGCGGGTGTGCATTGTATTTGTAAGCATGTAGATTACATATGTAATAGAAACACAGATTATGTAAATAATAGAAACACATTATGTAAATAATAGAAACACAGATTATGTAAGTAAAGGAAACAGAAAAGAGGATAATGGAGGAAAGATGCTGAAGAAGTTAGCAAAGCTACCCACATTTGTAATGTTTCTCCTACATTAAAACAATGTACAATGCCTTATGCATTTAGCATGAAACAAATAAAAAACTAAATGAAGAATATATAGAGGGGAAAAACATAAAGAGGAATATATAGAGGGAAAAACAAAGAGGTACATATAGAGGGGAAAAAACATAAAGACAAATATATAGAGGAAAAGACTACACTATACACTTACTGCTATTGAACAACACAAGGATTCTGTTTGTGAAAGTGTGCAAGTGTGTGGTGGAGGGGCCCTGAAAGGAAAGTGCGTATAGAAAAAACTAACTGCTAGAACTCACTAATCCCCCCTGTCTCCAAACCAAAGAACAATCCTGACCAGTGCTTTGTTATTAAATAATCTATATTATTAAAATTATCATTTTTTTTATAGGAGTTGTATGATCACAAGGTATTTATTCATTCCAATTAATCTATGATCAGTGTGTTCTGTCATGGTGTCAGATGATGATATATGTGTTGTCCTGTGTTGTTTTATAAAGATAGGAACTATAAACATACCCTTTGTGGCATCTGGTACATCACATGACCGCTGCACCATAAAATACGTTCCTCAATGCCATTTATCCAGGCACTTGCATAAATAGCATCTATCACCATAATGGAACAATCTCACTAATCACAATTAATACAATTAATCAACGCAATTACGATAATGTAAATTTTACGGAGTCAAAAACATGGATATATTTTTTTTTCTGCCTTTCAGGGGTGGATTATTTTAAATGTATAACAATGAATGGACCAGTCACAAAGAGGTAGCACTGTTATTGACTGACGTCAAAGCTTTTTTAAATTGAATTTTAAAATTGAATTTACCTGACATCCAATATTCAAGTACACCATCTCACCACCACTCAATGTACTGATCCAATAAGTCACCAGTGAAGAGTTAACATTTTCGTTAAGTTAAATTACCTTCCACAAATATGCAAATTTACTAGTTCCATTTTCACAATGTCTTGTTAAATAATAGTAAACTTAAATACAATAAATCTACTAGTTTTAATACAAAGGTATACACAATAGCTATGCTGGTTAGAGGTGAAACTTGTATTTAAATTGGACATCTCTTTTCCAGGCTGTTGTGTAAGGTTTGTGCGTATTCAAAAACTGATATGTCTCTAATTGTAGGTCTAGCAGAATTAATAATTGAAGCTCTGCCCTTCTCATCACAGAACTTTCGTGATGATACAGGTATCGCTTGTGAACCAGAATCAGATAATAATAATAATAATAATAATAATAATAATAATAATAACAATCATAATCATAATAATAATAATAATAATAATAAAAAAATAACTGCAGGAGGAACCTACAATGAAAATGTGCGTGAGGTCATGGAGCACCAGCCACACTATAATTCAGGTTAACACAGCTGTGGTACATAATTGCAGGGCACATACATCGCTGCCAGCAAATGTCTCTATACTCACTGCGACTTGAGTTGTGTCCGTACAGGTGCTCCACAGCAGATGGGGGAGCTCGTAATCAATGTAATAAAGCATGGGACACTGTTGACCAATTGTTGGCGAGGGTGTATTATGAGGTAGTATGACATTTGATCTCAAGTTAGCTTGCGTGCAAAACTAAATGCAGCACTATTTTGCTTAGTCTAACAGACATTATTGGGTGTTCTGCTTTGTTTTGACTGTCAAAGCACACCGCACTGCTCTATAAAACATTATTATTATAAATGTATATTAATTCCACAATGCATTCCACAGTTATCTGTTTACAAAATCTCGTCACTATCTGACGTCACTATTAAACCTATAAGAAGAACTAATTGTGTTTTACCAGTTTATTCATTTAAATAATCATTATATATTACTCAAATGTGTTGGTGGAATTTTTAATCCAGTATTGTACAAATTAATTAGTTTGCTGTATATACTATTAGTCAAAAACATATCTTTATGTGTAACTTTTAGTCCCAGTTAAGATTAACTATTTCCTGTTGCTACAATCATTATGTCCCACCTGGTCTATTGGTTGAAGCAAAACACTGAAGTTCAAATGCAACAGACATGAAATTAAATGTACTGAATTGCAATTATAGAGCCTCAAATTTTCACCTCAGCTACCGTTAGCCCTCTGAAACACTACCGAGGAGTGTGAGGGGCCCGCACTCTTGATTGGTTCAATCAGAGACATGGAAAGAGAGAATTAGGCCAAGGGAGGTTCGAAATTTTCATGGAGAGGCAAAACAGTTCCAGGAAGTGCTTGGTGGGCAATAAATGCATCGATTTACATCTACAATATAATTTATAGGGTACTTTCAGCATTTGCGGCTAACTTCTGGGAACTGTTTTGAGGCTCCATAATCCGCCATTGCTGTGAAAAACCGGTCCATTGGAGTGAACGGAGATGACGCGACTCTCTCTTTACATGGCTCTGGGTTCAACCAACCAGTGTTCTTTTGTTTCAAACTCACATAGAGCCTGGTTTGAAAACATTAACAGCTGGGTTATAAATGTGCTGTAAGAGCTATAACAAAACTAAGCAAAGCAGGTTTGAATTTGATAGGTTAAATGCAATAGGTTAAACAGGTTTTGTTTAAATTTGAAAATTAAAATAGTATTTTTTTAGGCAAACTATTTAATTGTCTATTATCCATTTGGTCACTTGGTCAAACACCATAAATGCAGTGTTTTGCAATCAGCATTGTCAAAATGGATCAAGAGCATTGCATTTTGGAGGACTTTTTATTCTTTACAAATATACGTAAATGGAAGTTGTGCAGAATATCAAATAATAGTGTTGAATTTAATCCTGTAACTGGCTTGTTAATTGTGAATAGCAAAGCCCTACTGTACATTTAAAATGTCATACTACAGTGACCTGCTTAAGGGTAAATTTTACCCACTGTAATTTATATGCTAAATGTAGAGTGTTTTCTTTCATTGAGACTGCAAGGCACAATGTCCCAAGTAAGGAAATAAGAGCGGTACGTCATTTCATGAGAAGAAAAAGCCTAAAGCTCATAACTTAGAGCAGAACATACAGTGCTTTAGCTGGAACGATGTTTCTCAAATGTCTTGCAAAGCAGTTATGGCCTGTCCTGCATATCTTTAGAGACAATTTAAGTGAACTGAGTGACCCCTACAGTATACTGTAGCTGGCATAGGAGCCACTACAGCTATAACTCCAGCAGCTTTGTCACTTTTTATTCTGGGGCCCCCTTCACATACATAGAAATAGGTTGGTTCACTAACTTGCCAAGTTAGTGAACCAACACCTTGCATCTAGAACACACAGCCTCTGTATGGTCCTGCCTGTTAGCTTAAATGGTTTTGCAGGTAGCCTCAAAGAGGTGTTGACTCCAAGGAACAAGGGGTGCCTTGACAACACTGCTCACTGCTACCCTAACGCTGAGGCAAAGAAGATAACAGAGGGGTGCTTACCTGACCCGAGCGGAGCTGAAGGAGGCGTCCCTGTCTCTCCGCCACTGGTCTGACTCATGGCTGCTGAGCTTTGCTGTGAGGATGGCAACTGCAGCTCACTGGGAAGAAGGTCATACACCGAATCTGTGTTGAGAAAGTGGGAAAGAACATTTTCAACAACTCATTTCTCAGAAAGAGAAAGATATTGGCGGTGTAGTCATAAAACAAAATCTGTTTTAGAGTGTATCCATTTACTCTCAAGACTTCAGCGTATTTAAAGGAGACATATCAAGATCAAAACAACTGCCTGCGGTCATCCTCTCTAAAGAATCATACGTTGCATTAAACCTTGCATGGAAATTCTATATACCCAAAGTGAGACAAATGTATAGAAAAATAGTGCAGTATCACATATGTAGGAAGGTCAATGCAAAAGGCCTGGCATGCCAAATAAACAGATCGCATTACAGAAGCGGGAGCAGGTTCACATAAAAGCCTTCCTTTCTCCTCTCTCTCTGCCTCCCCTCGGGGCCAATGGGACACAGAGGGGAGAAAGCCTTGGGTCAACACTGCGACAACACTTTTACACGCGACCTGATTACTATGTTGTGAACTTCACAGTCATTACATTCGCCTGACTCCTCTTCTATGCCAACTGCCAGCTTTAATTATTTGCAGCTGAGTCCTAGGGTTCGGTGTGTCTAACAGACACTTAACCCTCTATTGTCATCACTGACAGCGTACAATAGACAGCCCTGGAACTGAAACTGGCTCAGGCCTCTTCGGTCCTGAAGCCCTTCAGTGTCTAATTGCACAGTGCAGAAGAGCGGCTGTTGGCTGTTGGAAAAAAGAGCTGACAAAAGAAAGCCCGTGATATAGCATTAACGTGTACAGAAAATAAATTGCTTTACAGTATACTATAGAAGATATAACTTCTATTTTCCTTCAGCTACTTCAGACTTTTCTGTCAGACTGGCTGAGTGCACATGCAGGAACATGTGGTCCAAGAGAGAAGCTCATCCAGTAAACAGATTGCCAACCGCACAGACAGAAAATATGTACTCTGCTCGCACAGCCTTGCTCTTGAATCACTAGCTGGCCTGTTTAAAGTGTTTCCACAGTGGCAGGATTTTATAAAGAGTGAAAAGTCTTATTCTGACGCATATTTGTTTCCTCAGTGGTAGACAGTGCTGTTTTTTGTTGTCTTTTTATTTTTTACCTATTGCAAACACAGATCCCTTTCACATACAGGGGAAAAACGTCTAGTTAATGCCATTAGTTGGCAAGGCACAAACACACAGGATGAATCTTTCAAGAGATCTTAAAATGTAAATGCAGTACGAGGTAGTGAAGGTATTATGTTTGATTTCAGTTGATTGCTGTTCAAATCATCGGACACAGAAATTTAGCTCATATTTGTATTTAGCAACTTATGTAGCTTTGAGTAAATATTAATTGTAACAGAATTTCAGAAATGGACACATAAGGTTGAACATAAAAACTATAAAAAATAATGGAGGCTAAAAGTCAGAACTCCGTACACTGGGGCTAAGTAACAGAAGATAATCCACTGGTTTAGAACCTCCCTTTTCATGCCCATACCGTGTGCTAAGTTTATACAGTAAGGTGGCAGACTAAAAGGTGAAAAAGAAAGCATGCACTCACCATGTGAAAGGCAGGACTTACACGCCCATTCATTTCCCTCACATTCCTGCTGCTTGCTCTTACTAGCCCTGGCACCAGGGGCGTGGCACTGCTTTTTGGCTCAGTGATTGTTAACGCCCCCAGCCCCCTCCACGCGCACACACACACACACACACACACCCACACCCACACCCTGCCTCTTCTATTTTGTTTATTAGTAAACCCCATTATCTTGCCCAACAGGCTAGTTGTAAAAAATGCCTTGTTGTAAGCATAGGCAAAGCCATTCAGCAAAAGAGAGCAAATATTGCCCTTGAAGTATGAGAAAGAGCTCACCTTGACAGCACACCTAAAGAGAGAAGCCTATTGGAAGGGCTGGAGCCTACAGCAAGCCATCTACAACAACCCTGATATGTTTACAGCCAAGCCTAGAGGGCTGCCAAGGATTCCATAGCAACATTGGAACCACTCTCCTTGAGAGTTAGTTTCTCTCATAAGAGTCATCCACAGTGTGGAGACAATTTAGCAAGCAAGAAAACCTACAGAAATGACTATATACAAAATCATTGTTTAATAACTTCAAAAAGGATGCAGACTATTTATATTTCCTCAACGATTACACCGTGACATAGTCAGCTGCGTAAATCATGCTACACAATTATTGTAACCTGTGGAAAGAGTACAAAAAGTGCTATTACTTTGATTATTTTGAAGTACAAAATTCCAAGCATTAAAATCTACGACTCGCCTGTGCAGGGTTCTACACTAACTTTTTTCCCCAATGAGCAAATGTGACCTTAAGTTCCAAAATTGTGGAGCACAGCCAAATATTTGAGAGTACAGTTGAAAATATATTTACAAGCATAATGCGTCACCATTATGCAACATTCACATTCAACATTCAGTTGTTTTACATGTTAATCTTGTTTGGATCTTTTCCATTAGCACATTTGGCCGCGGCAAGTCGAGCCGTGCCGCGCTGATTTGCGTTTCCATTACCAATTTAATCACTCCAAGTCATACCGAGCCGCACCCAAGATGGGCCTGCTCTGGAGTGGGGCCAAAGTAAATCGGCCTACCTTCAAGTAAGCCACTGTGACGTTATAGGCTTTGTCATCCTTTCATTAATGCAATCATACCATAGGTCTAGTATTGAATCCTAGCAGAGCTGACAGAGAAAGTTGGTGTGACACACAATATTAAACTTAGGCTACTTTCAGCGGTTCTATTAATTAGGCTACCATTTGTTTTATTTTCTTGAAGTCGGTGGTCTTCTCGCATTGAATGGAGTGTAGACTTAACGTAATGAGACAGAACAACCAGGAACTCACTCATGTGGAGAAGTTCAAGGCATAGAAAACATTTATTTTAAGCAAATATATTTATTAAATAGAATACATATGAACCTATTTCTTTGTGTATTGGACAAAGTAAGCTAATTTCAGCACACTCTCTCTTTTGCGTTTGCTGTAATTGTGACATGCCAACAAACAAAGTACATCTGGGGAGCGTATATTAAAACTGTTTGTGAATGGCTGTAGTTTCAAAAAAATACTTGGCAGTTGATTGGATGAACCAGCTGGTTGTTTTTGCTGTTGCATGTTGCATCGGCACACCTAAACCACACCTGTATAGCTATAAACACAATGTCTATTAGAATACCACGCCTGTATAGCTATAAACATGACGCTGATTGGAAAACCACACCCATATAGCTTTAAACACGACGCTGATTGGAAAACCAGGCCCTTATAGCTATAAACACGATGCTGATTGGAAAACCAGGCCTTATGGCTATAAAAACAACGCTGATTGGAAAGTTCAGTTGCTACTCGGACACATTCAAAATTATTCCTAGGCTTTCCAGACTGATTTTCACGGCGAAATTAAACTGAAGCTCGTGAGACCATCCTGATCTCACGAGGCTAAGCTCAATGCGACATGTATGAAAATTCCCAAGATATTTTATGTGCCTACTTAAATTAAAATGTAAAGATCTAGGCTGCTAATTATCTTAGTCTGTGTCGTGATACATTTAAATAATACATGTCTGATATATAGGCAGTGATAATGTGTTGCCTAGTCGGTGCCAGACGTCGTTGCAATAGACCTCGCCAGTCGCGGGAGCATTTCCGAGTCTAAAATTCAAAAGTGAATAGGATCACAGAATGGCATTTTTCTTATTGTTTTGTTTTGGGCTATGCCATGCTCCAGTTTTATTCACTGCTAAAATGATATGTTGAGGTCTTCGTTTTCAAGTTATATGCTGTTTGCGAACTGCAAAAGTAAAACGTCAACTACCTACTTAATACGAGCAATGTTCGCTACTTTGTTTATGTTACTATTTACAGAGACAGGGCTGTGTAGAAGTATCAGACTATTTTTTAAACGCACAGAACGTTAAGATAGCGAAATGCGAGGAGATATTTGTTGAATTCTACAAAAATGTATTTGCTTACATTTAGCTTGCAATAGCTGACTATACCTTTAATGCTAATCTATTCTAGTAGGGTACTATGTCTCCATATTTAATGTAGAGATGACAACTAGGACAAATAGGCCTACAGAAATTTTTAACAAACCCATTTTTTATAAAATATAGGCTAACTTTAAAAAAGTTACTTCTAGCAAAAGGTCAAAAATGAATCTTGACAAAGCAAAAGAACTTCAACATGACAGTGCAGCCAACACTGTAAGAATCACATACAACTTAAATCCAGAATGGACATGTAAGCCTACATTACATCATGTAGGCTAATTGACATCATACAATTTAACATGCCAGGACTCATCAGTAATCAGACATCACAATTGAATGTCATATTCTGCATGTCATGGAATTGTAATCTCTGATTACAATTGTGTTAATTATGGTGTTCCACAGGGATCACTACTTGGCCCACTATTATTTTATACGTATTAGCTTTCATTGTTATACGGATGACATATAACTATGCCTCTGTAACAGAATTACTAATTTTCTATCCCTGGATATGTTTGTTTAAAGATGGAACTTGGATGACCATTAACGTTCTGCTTTGAAAAATAAATGAAAAAAGTATAGGTCACTATAATGACATTATTTGAAAATGTTTTTTTTTTTTCATTTTTTGTATAATCCAAATTATAAACTATAAAATTGGTTTTTATATATATATATATATATATATATATATATATAAAA